>CABFVZ010002011.1:74624-146912 GCA_902151445.1 Timema monikensis | reverse complement strand
CTTGTGAATGTGGGGAATGCCAGGCCTCCACCCTGGTTCGGATTCCACGTTAAACTGTAGGTCCTCCATTTCATCTCACAATCACCCTGTCATTGCACATTAGCGTAAGTGCGTATAACCCGAATGGGTAGTAAGACGCGGTGCTAATAATAATAATAACATATGGCCCCACTGTTGATGCTACGCCACTGCTCCCAAGGTCTGGTCTGTCTTATCTAATCAGTCAGCGTCTGTGAAGGAAGAATGAATCATTGCATTTGACACGCTTTGCGTAGTGCGTCACAAAATGTCTGTGTGAAAACTTCCCGATGACCAATCGTCTGCTAAATCCAAATAGAGCGTAGCACGAAAGAAAGACGCTTTAAAATGTCAAGCCAATTATATTAAAAAACGGGTGGGAAAATCTATTTTTAGAAACAAAATTATCCTGTTTTAAAATCAAAATCTCGATTATTTTTTAACTAGGTGTATTTTAAATAGCACTTCCTAAATCAGCCCGATTATATCGGCACACAAATTACACACACAATTTCAAGCATATAGTAACTCGGGCAAAGGCATGTCAATTATT
Organism: Timema monikensis; assembly: GCA_902151445.1. NCBI lineage: Eukaryota > Metazoa > Arthropoda > Insecta > Phasmatodea > Timematidae > Timema > Timema monikensis. Next base: position 146,341 of record CABFVZ010002011.1, on the reverse strand, counting down.
TATCAAATACTGTGTGGGATGAGTTAATGTATTTAATTGGAAGTGAAGTTTAAAAATATTTAATTTCTGAAGTTTAAAACCCGTATTTCTCTATTATTGTATAAACCACGCCCGACATAGCCCACGTGGAACAATTGTGTTTAATTTTGAGTTTTGTAATGAAAAAGGAGAAATAAAGTAAAGGTTATTTTGTTTTATTCAAATCGAACGTCATGATGCAGCGTATTTAGAAGAAGTTATATTGAATTCACTAAAAGAGTTAGCAATCGATATATAAAAATGAACAGACCAAACTTATGATAATGGTGCAAATATCGAGGATTACAAGCGAGAATAAAAGATTATAGCAACTCGGTTACATTTTTACCGTGAGCATCTCACACTTAGAATTTAGTTGGAAACTGTGCAGCGGAATATTATTATTATTATTATTATTATTATTATTATTAGCGCCGCGTCTTACTACCCGTTCGGGTTATACGCACTTACGCTAATGTGTAATGGTAGGGTGATTGTGAGATGAAATGAAGGACCTACAGTTTAACGTGGAATCCGAACCACGGTGGAGGCCTGGCATTCCCCACATTCACAAGATGTCTTGTCAGAGGTGAAGGAAGGGTTTGTTACTATAACAAACAAAAATTTTCAATTTTCTTTCTACATTTATTATGGAAATTAGAAACAAATTTGAAGGGGAAAACAATGAGAAAGCTGCAAATTAACTGATTGAAAATCGGAACTTCGGAGAGGGCAGAAAAAAGTAAAGAAAATTGCAGTTCGACGAGATATCATCTAATGATACACATTTCAGTGCTATATAAAATTTTGTTATAAATATTCAAAATGTAATTTGCAATAAACTTAGGTCTGAAATGAATAATAGAAACGCAATTTACAATAAAGTTTTTTTTAAATCAATGTTTTATTAATTTAATGAATGCGTAAAACATTTAAGTATAAAATATAATAAAAATATCGAAACAAAATATTTTAAAGATGAACATCACTATGTAATTAACTATATTCGAACCCGCCTCAGTGGCTTAGTTAGGTAAAGCGCTAGTTTCGTGTTGAGTTAGACAGCCGAGGACAGGGAGATCGAGGTTCTAATCTTGCTCGGGTTAACTGGGTTTGGTTTTTCCTAAATCGTTTACCACTCTCCCTCCACGCAAGTGCGGGCTCACTTCTTCTGTATTCAACCTTGATAATTCCTAACCCATTAGTGTAATTAGTACTTAACGAACAGTTAGTAAGACGCGGTACTAAGTATTATTATTATTATTATTATTACTAACTATATTCGAGAAGAAAAAGTGTCGGATCCTATTTAAATTAATTGATTAAAGAACTTCAATCTACATTTCCTAACGTGGAGACAATCTCAAGATTTTTTTAACGTTACGGATTTGCAATGCAAGTGGCGTAAGATCATTTTCGGTATTGAAACGTGTTAAAAACTATTTACGTAATGCACTACATCACAGGCATTTACACGCATTATCAGTTTATTTATATATATATATATATATATATATACTGAAAATGATGTTGAATTATTATAATATGAAGACATTATTAGTAAATTCGCAAAAATAAAAGCGAGGAAGGTTCCGATTTAATAAAATTGTATATTAATATTCTAATTACGGTAATGTGATTTTGTTGTTATTATACGACTTGTATTATTCTGTTATCTGTTTTATAATATAATATTTTGTATTTATATATTTTCATTATTCATTAATACATTTTTTTACTGAGTTGAATTTAATTTTTTTACTAGAAATTATATATTTTTTAGATCGTGTAGTGTAATGTTTGTTTCCGGGAAGTAAGGAGGACAGGGGCCCCGAAATCAGATTGCGCCTAGTACTCCCAGTTTAATTAAGCCGCAAATGGGTTTAATAATTACAAAACTCTTTGTCTTCAGAGTCAAAGTTAAACCTAAATATCTAACAATAATGTTTAGTTATGTCTAAAATGCCCCCCAAACGGCAAAACCACAGGCTTTCTCGTCAAAATTCTATCATTTAAAAAAGTATTTATTAACGTAGTATGGTACACCTGCATGTGAAATAGTTCTTAATGAAGGTCTATGTGGGTCAACGTTTTTAACTCTACCTACCCCACCATTTTTACACCAACATTTCCCAAAGCCCTCGTAGTTCAACACTTCTTGACGGAAGTTAAAATTGCAACGTTTCCAAGTAAAAAAAAAAGTTAAAAGCTGTTCACAAAATATTCCTTATAAATTTAATACCCTAGCGTTTAGAAGTTTAAGATATTTTGTTTATTTTGTTTACGATAAAGTTGTTTGTTTATATGCACATTTTTTCGAGTAATACCGATTTATTAATTATGTTATCCCTACATCTGATCACAAATACAATTTGACAGCTCTCTTGATATTAGCTTATTTTCGAGATTAATATTGGTATCCCTGGAGTATAGACAAAGAGAGGGGTGGGGAAATGAAAGAAGTAATGACATATAGACAAATATATTTGCTACAAAGTGAGACGAGATTCGATTGGGGAAGAGGAGTAAATAAATCATATTTTCTCCGAGCAAGAAGCATTTATGTAAGTTTGATCAATTTGGGAGTTGATTTAACCTTACAATAGTATATAAACCTTTAGTATTTATTTTTCTTAACTGTCCCGTGGAAGATTTGGGGAGACAGTCTCCTTACACTACGCCCATGGTAATGAGTGATGAAATCTTAGTGAACAAAGAATTGTTAATTAAAAGATGGCAACGAGTAAACGCCATCCCACGAGTACAATCAAAGCATTGCTTTATGAAAGCAGACACAAAGCCCAAGAGCCCACGACGGCTAGACCTTCGTTATTTTACAAAAGCAGAAAATTTCTCAGAGCATGTCCCCAACACAGGTAAGAACGAGCAGCGAGTATGGAGTTGGGATTGTGGTTACTTGGTCAGGTAACAGGTATTAAAGGTGTATAAAATAGTACCTCAAATTCGTTAAAGCATATAGCTTAATTTTTTTTTATTTTCTTCGGAATAACATTATAAATCACGTCATCCATTGCTGGACACTTGGTACGCTTGCAACCCCCTGCCAGACACCCCTAAACTTTAATAAATTATAATTATACTTTCGTTATAGTATAAAAGCTGGGTTTTACATATGTTACTTGGGGACCTATAAAAAAATGTTACCTCAATAGCCGGACAGTTTTAATGGTTTTTACATCTTGCCAGACACATTGAAAGTCTGCTGTAGGTGCGAGCGCGAGGTGACAACTGTTGAAGCGGGTGCGAGTGAGATAGGGAGTTTAGTTTATTGCAATTGTTTAAGAAATCCAATGAAAATAATAGTTTTATTACGTTCATAGCTATCTTTTATAAAGTAAAAGATATAATTTATTATTATAAAGTACAAAAAAAAGTATTATTACATGTAAAAAAATATTTAATCAGTTCTATGATTTTCATCTTTGTCGGCAATATTTTCATTATCTTCGTCACTACTACTCCAGTCCGTGGCTTGATCGTCATCAATATCACCTTCTCCATCAGTTTCTGAAAAAAATTAACCAAGTTTATACAATTATGAGTAATTAATAAATTATGTATAATAATTTGACATAATAATTACATACCTGATTGAGTTTTGAGCGAATCACTAACATAACATTGAAGCTGATCCCCAGAACCCTGCGTTTGTGGAGATCGCGATAATTCGCGATTGTTAGATATGGCATTTTTTCTTTCAGATGTTCACATTTCAGGTTACTCTTATTGCAAATATATGCTCAGAATTGTCGCGATAATTCGCGAAATCGGCGTTTTAGCACGATATTTCGCGATTTTAAACGATGTCTGCGATAATCGCGATTTAGTCGCGATTTTCGGCATTCGCGCTAATATTTTGGGATATTGAAAAATAAATCTTTGTGTAATATTTTGTTTTTGTGACTTGTACATACTTTTCCCGGACCAGCTGCCGCTAAATCTTACTTTTTTAATAAGTAACAGAACATTTTTTGCGGACTAGTGTTTTTTACCGTTTTGTCCAAACAAAATGTAATTTTTTTGTTTTCACTTCAATATGTTTAGTTTACCTGTTTCAAACATTGTCCTGGAAGTCTAGTTTTAACCTAACAAAGTCACCTTAATCACGAAAGTTTGGTAAAAACCACTTTTTTAACGTTTTTGTCTTAATTCGATAATTTCGTCGCAAAAAAAGGATTTTTGTAATTCACCGCTTATTCACCGCTTTTGGGAAACTTAAAAACGAAATTTGGCTTTTTTATTCCCATTAAAGCAGGGCTCTGCTGATCTCCTTCAAACCATATAAAGAGGTATTTGTCATTTTCCAGTAACCAGCCATTATTTTTTGGTTAATATGTGGTTCGATTTTTCAGATGAGCATTGTTCCAAATGGTACATATATAGTTAGCTCGCCGAAATTGCTGCAATAGCTCAATTTTGCAAGGGGGTAGATTGCAAGCATCAAAATTTCGCAACTTCTTCCGGTCAAAAGCTTCATTTACATCAGAGACTGTATACGAGTCGATAAACATTTGAAGTCGAGTGGCATCAACATCAATTACAAGACCGACATTGTATACATGGCATATAAACCTCTGGATAATATTAAAGACATTTTCTTGTTTATCTGTATTTTCAATTAATTTCGCTGTTACCGAAGTTCATGAAAGCTTCCTGGTACTCTGGATATTTTAAAAATATTTTATAAGGTTTTAATTTTCCTTTTCTGAAAAAGACAGGACTATAATCACATCCTGTGATCGCATGAAATCCAGGTAAACTCTTACAAATTCAACACATAAGCGACAGATGGTGCGCAGTAAAAGATTGCATAGACTAAACGCCCAATCTCACTCGCACCCGCTTGAACAGTTGTCACCTCGCGCTCGCACCTACAGCAGACTTTCAATGTGTCTGGCAAGATGTAAAAACCATTAAAACTGTCCCGCTATTGAGGTAACATTTTTTTATAGGTCCCCAAGTAACATATGTAAAACCCAGCTTTTATACTATAACGAAAGTATAATTATAATTTATTAAAGTTTAGGGGTGTCTGGCAGGGGGTTGCAGCCGTACTAAGTGTCCAGCAATGGATAACGTTATTTCTAATGTTATTCCGAAGAAAATATAAAAAAAATTAAGCTATATGCCTTAAAGAATTTGCGGTACTATTTTATACACCTTTATTACCTGTTACCTGCCCAAGTAACCACAATCCCAACTCCATACTCGCTGCTCGTTCTTACCTGTGTTGGGGACATGCTCTGAGATATTTTCTGCTTTTATAAAATAACGAAGGTCTGGCCGTCGTGGGCTCTTGGGTTTTGCCAAAATGATCCTGATGAGGACGAGGAAATTAAAATTATGTAAATTAAGATTATGTTTTTAGATATGTCTCGTGGCGAAAAGTGTTATTAAAATGAATAAAAAAGATTTTTCCTTTAGCTATGTAAATCAGATTCAAAAATTTATCCCAGAACCTAGCATTAAAATTGTCGGTGACAGAATTTATTATGAGTTCTCAATAGATTGATGTTTGAAAAATCGTGCTTTTAATGTTTCGTCTCTTTGGTAGCCCGTGTTGATATGATTCTCATAAAATATTACCAAGATTGTTTTTATTTATGTAAGTTTCTTATTATTTATCAAATGCGCTGTTTAAGCTACCTGTGAACTGTTTATAGAAAGTCAACGCTTAGGCCCAGTTTCATAGTCAAATTTAGTACGCCTCAAGTGCGGCGCTACACAAAGTACATGACGACACCTACCTGAACCAGAATGGAATGGGCCGTTCTCGCATATGAAACTGGCCCATTCCATTCAATTTCAGGTAGGTGTCGTCATGTACTTAGTGTAGCGCCGCACTTGAGGCGTACTAAATTTGACTATGAAACTGGGCCTTAGTCCCATAAGAAAGTAGCCTTAATAAATGTATTATAAATAGAACTTACTGATTTTAAATATATATGAAATTATTTATTTTAACTGTAACTTATGTATGATTTAGTCATGGAATATATTATTTAGTTAATAACACTTTTATTCAAAATAAAAGCTGCTCACCTGTGAGCATGAATAATGCTGTCCCCGCTCACAAGAAATATGGAAGTTTTTAAGATTGAAATGTATGAAAGTAGCCGAGTACATATTTATTATCACGTGGCAGTATTTGAACTGAGAAGTGACACAGACCTTACTACCTCTGAGAATGTTTAAACTCAAATGACGTCTTGGTGGCCAATGCACATATATTTCAGTGTTTTAGAAAGGGAAGGGATTTATGAAGGGATCATATTTACTCATTTGGAAATCAACTTGGCCCATGACTAATTAAAAATAATTACTAAGATGACCAATAAAGGGACCTTATTAGTAAAATACATACATACATACATACATACATACATACATACATACAGTATAAACTATTATAAGTTATTATTTATGATTGTAAAAGAATTTAATTTTGCTTAATATGAAATAAGTATATACTTTTTTAATCAAATTGAGATTGGTATATTGGGGATGAGGGGTTATAACCTTTGTTAGGTGTTTAAATTATTACAAATAAAAAGTATTTAAGAGTGAGGGGCTTAGCCAACAGTCTTATCGCCAGCTTACGACATGTGAAGGAATTGGTATATTTACATTTAAAAGTGAAGAAAAGGTATTTTTTTTAGCTAGTCTGAAAAAAATTACATAAAATTATCACTATTTTAAAACGTCTAAATGATGAGTAAATTCTTAAAACGCCACTAGGCATATAACCCACTTAATATCAAATTCACGCTCATTTAATATGTTTTTTATTTCAATGATTTATCATACACCGTATATAACTAGACTTTGAATAAAAATAAGCTTGTAATTTTTTAGTCTAGCTACACGAAGGATTTCTAATAGTTGTTGTCAAAGGCAATCATAAACCGCTGTTATTATGTCACGTGTAATAGTAATGATATGCAGTGGTCACAGCACTAGCTCATATTGCGGCAAAATATGCTAATTAAAAGCTTCAAAGTCTGATCAACATGTACGTATGCTAAGTAGTGAGGAATGTCATAGGGGTGCCCTGTTCTTTCAATAAAACTAGAAACAGGACAGTTCTATACATTTATTTAACGAAATAACGAAAGAGGAAAACATATTTTTCATATATTTTCACATATCGGTAGAATCATTTGGTGTAGATTGCATCATGTACTCTTGAACCTCAGAGTGCCGTTAAGCGTTTATTTCTCACAAATAAAACCCTGCAGAGCTAAACTCTCCAAATATTGTTCGCATACATTTTTTTTAAATTATAAGTTATAATATTAAATAATCATGCAATTGCTAGCCTAACACAGCACGCAGCTCTCTTGAAAGAGTCACGCGAATGTCTGTCGTTCGTGGAAACACGACCGGTGAAAAGTGGATCGCCAAGCAGCGCTGCAAAATCTCTCGTAGAAATGGGCTAATATTTTAAATTATATTTTCTTTTCGTAATAAAAAGGATTTCATGTTTTAATATTTTGAAAAGCCAATCTCTTACTATTTTCAATTTGCAATATGGTTTTATGACCAAACGAGTGAGTATAAGAGGCCTGCCTAGGACCATGCAATCAGCAAAGCGGATAGTAATTATTATTTTTATATTTTAATTAAAACTTTCTGTCTTTGCATTATTATTATTTTAGTTAAGTTAATACGTTCAAACTATACTAATAGTCCTTATATTATTCTTTTATTAGTTAGGTTAAAACGTTCCAAATACATATCATACGTTTTTCTATTTTAGTTGAGACATTTCAACTTTATTATTCTCTTTTTTAACATAGAAGTTCTAAATATAAACCACCTTTTTTTTAGCAAAGATAAGACATTTCGACTATACATAATTATTTTAACCAGTCTTTAGTCAAGTTATTTTTATCCAACCCTCTGATAACATTATGTCACATAGTACCCAAATTACTATTTATATTGTTATTCATATTGTCACAATAACAAAAGGGATTATGCAATGCATGAGACAAGAATATAAACGTTATCATCAGCATTTGACATAATCGTGTACAATGTAAAACACAAAACAATTGATTACTTATCATGCTATTAGATAAGGTACATGATAAATAATAAATTACCGGATGAGAAACTTGAGATGATTTTAGACATTCCAACTCAACAGCCAAATTGGGCGAAAAACTTAATGATACTACATGAATAATGAAGAATTGCCAAGATACGAAAATAATCATGTAGTCCGTGTGATCCTTGGACATTCTGGGCTGTCAGAAAGACCCACAACGAGGGGGGCGGGCGGAGGCCTATTGGTACCAAGAGCCAGGCCTGAGATCAGATTCACAAGTTTAAAAAAATTAGAAATAGGATATTAACGACAAGCAATAAAATTCCTATCCATACTAATAATAATAATATTTAGCACCACGTCTTACTACCCGTTCAGGTTATACGCTTTTAAGTACTAATTACGCTAATGGATTAGGAATTGGGAAGGTTGAATTAGAGGAAGTGAGCCCGCATTTGCGTGGAGGGAAAGTGGAAAGCCATTTAGGAAAAACCACCCCCAGTTCACCCGACCGAGATTCGAACCTCGATCTCCCCGTCCTCAGCAGTCGAGCTAAACACGACAAGCGCGTTAGCCAACTACGCCACCAAGGCGGGTGAGCCCCTCCCACCAACCCCCTATCCATACTAAAGAGCAGTTGATTCCCAGTAAATCTTATGAGGAGTTTCAGGCATTTGTTACAATTAACTTATATCATTGATTTGTCCTGGTTTTGTCCTTCGTTTCGAAGTGTTTGGAAATCTCACGGAGACAATCATGTACGTAGTATTTCAGTTCTCAATTTAGTTACGTATTAATGTTCGTACAAAGCTTTTCTTTTTTTAGTAAAAATTACAAGTGGCCGATAGAAAGCGCTGTTCAAAATGTCCTGGGGGAAACAGAGCGCGTACCAGTAGAACGAGACAAATGACAAAAGAAAGAGAATGAAGACAAAAAAATACAAATAAGAACCAAATACTAATCTGCCTTCCCACCCTCATTCTACTAGAGTTTTGTTTCTTTCGATCATAGTCAATGTCAAACAATGATTTAAAAACAGGGTGGGGGGAGGAATTCTCCCTCTGGAAAAAAGTTCCACCCACTTTAACTGGAATAAACTCCTTTACCCCATAGAATAAACTTGTCCCCTTGATCCATCTCACTCTCCTTTAATATTTTCAAATATGAAGGTGAATTATGGATTTGTATCAAACTCCAAAAAATTTCAAGAAGCATCCAATCCGCAACAATGTCAGAGTAAGATTATTTAAATAGCTTCTGAAAGCATCCAATTTCCAAAATTTGGTGGAATAGATCCATTCTAAATAGCTTCAAGAGATATTAAATTTTCAAAGATTTTCCATGCATAGGAACTTAAAATAGTTCCTACTTATTCACCCAATTTTCAAAATAGTGCCGGGAGGAGATCACTCTATATAGCTTCTAAGGACATTCAAGTTTCAAAAAATTTTCTGAAGGATGACCACCTAAAATAGCTTCTAGAAGAATCTTATTTTCAAACATTTTTAATGAAAGGACCATTCGAAAGAGCTTAGAGAGGTATTCAATTTTCAAAAATTTGATAAGGGAGGCACACTTAAAATAGATTGTAGGAGCATTCAAGTTTCAAAACTGTTCTAGAGGAAAATCACTCCAAGCAGCTTCTTTTTAAAACAGTCTGATTTTTAAAATAATTCGGGTGAGAGCCACTTTAGGGGTATTCAAATTTCAGAAGGTTTATGGTGAAGGACCACTACAAATAACTAATAGAGGAAGCTTATTTTCAAAAGATTTCCATACGAGGGCCACTGTAAATAGTTTCTAGAAATTTGACAGAAGAGAGTCCCCAGTCTACCTGAAAACCCCCTTTTTTTTCTGTTGCCGCCACTTAAGTTAAATATTACAAAAAAAAAGTACCGGGTAGTTCGAGCCGTTAAAAACTGTGAGTTCAACAAACTAATTTAGAAAATCTGTAGCTGGTTGAGGGACGCGACAAAGAAGCCAATTATGTGAGGGAGGGTTTTTGGCTTTCATCTTTACTCATTCCACTTCCCAATCAACTGTTCGATAATTTATTTTTTCTCACACAGCCATGCCCTTAACTTTCACATAGAGAAAGTATCGTAATCGTTCCCAAAATTATGATCCCTTTTGATGTTTATCTGCCCCCGACCTCAAAAACCTGAAGCTTATAATTATGTGCCGTGTGAATGTCTAGCCCTTGGCTATAGAGACTAAACGTTTGTATAGATTTCTTTCAAATTTGATATTTAGGTTTTAGATGAACATACCTCGAGGTATATTTTAATTTTAGCTATATAATCAAGGATAGTTTGAAGATGGCAACATTTTTTAGACGATTTAAAAAAATTCAATGCTCCTGGGAGTGTTTTTATGCTAAATAACATAATGTCAGACAACTTGATTTTCGGATAAAAATTCATTTAATGGAAGTTTACTGACAAATTAATATCCTTAAAAAGATATATTTAAAAAAAGTTTCTAATGGTTTGATTTAAAATGGGTATCTGGGGAGTGTTTAACATGGTAAATAAGATTGGATGCTCGCTTTTCTTTCTTTTTTAAATCATTTAAGTGTATTTTTTGTAGTATGAATTTTTTAAATGATAATACTTTTAAAAATGGATCTAATAATTTTGTTCAAAATGTATATCTCCAAGGTGTTTCATATACTCTAAGTAATAACATTTTCAACTTTAAAAAGAAAACTTATTTAGTGTACCACCCTCCCCCTTCACTGAACCTCGGTACCCTGGGCTCGAGCGGGGGCCCTCAAATTCAAGTATTTATCTGCCAGCGTCCTAACCCGCATAGCCCCCAAAACGGGCAGAGTGACTCCCTAGATTCGATGGTGAATAGTCTGCCTCGAAAGCTGGACAACAACACTCTTTATTCTGCCGCCAGGCCTGGTTTCACCCTCTGGAATGCTAACACTGTTTATGTGATCAGCGCCTCTATTCTATTTGTTTACTAGTTAATCATAACACCTTGCAATACTCGTTTTGTCATTCACAATCCAAAACACTACAATATTATACAAACACGCCTCACAATTTAGGCCGTGTGGTTACATAAGTGTGATTTACTGATAGACAATTTTTGAAAATTTTGTTCCAAATTTGAATAGACCAAGTGAGAATCACGATTGTGTCATACCATTTATTTTTTTATTTAATTTATTTTAGTCCCAAATCGGCGGTCGCTTGATCTAAGGGCGGTCGTACATTGTCACATTTATTTTATAAAAGTTGTTTGATAAAATAAGTATGATGTAACTTTGACGATCTATCAAATATATTTTATAAAATAATATATTATACAGATATTTTATGATCCCACGTTAAAGTGTAGGTCCTCCATTTCATCTCACAGTCACCCTACCATTACACATTATTATTAGCACCGCGTCTTACTACCCATTCGGGTTATACGCACTTACGCTAATGTGTAATGGTAGGGTGATTGTGATATGAAATGTCATTACACATTAGCGTGTGTATAACCCGAACGGGTAGTAAGACGCGGTGCTAATAATAATAATAATAATAATAATAATAATAATAATACAACATATATTTTATAAAAAATTTCCCTATAGGACATGCTCAAGGTGCTAGGGTTTCATATAAGAAAACTCGCTTTGCTCCCAGTGCGTTTTCTTTGCAAGTGGATGTAAACTAATGTAATTCCAGAGCCGTTTTTTGATAGGTCTTATCGTTTAGCCACAAGAGACCTCCAAAGAAAGGTCCGCACCGACTTTAAAGTTTCTCCGCCATTTTGAATTTTTTTCGGGGGTTAATTTTTTTTTTTTACTTTTTTTAATTTTCCCGTCGGTTACAGGCTAGAAGCTATAAGTTTGGCAAATTTCAAGTTTCTAGCTCATCTGGAAGTGGGTAAACATTAATGTCAATGAGTGAGTAAGCCATGTGGCTTTATAGTATAGTAATAATAATAATAATATAATGGCAAAATCTTAAACTTTGCCGATATTATTAGTTTAAATAATTATGTTTTATATTATTGAAATGCATCTTTGTGATTGGGTGTATTGATCAAACTTTTTAAAAATGTGATGCAATGTAATAATACACATTTTATCGAAGATGGTGTCAACTCTTATTTTTAATACGTTTTAAAAATAAAAATGATAGGACATTGCCGGTTTATCGCATGTATCAGATCCTCGTATCGTTTACTTGAAGCGTTCATGAGTGCTGAAATTTGGACGGGACCTCGTATCCTCTTTGCGGACAACCGAAGAGCGATACGCCTATCAGACAAGAGACCCCATGTCTTCATTGCGATCATGAGAGTGACGCTTATCAGACATAGAGACCCCATATCTTCATTGCGATCATGAGAGTGACGCTTATCAGACAAGAGACCCCATGTCTTCATTGCTATCATGAGAGTGACGCCTATCAGACAAGAGACCCCATATCTTCATTGCGATCATGAGAGTGACGCTTATCAGATAAGACCCCATATCCTCGTTGCGATCATCATGAGAGCAATACGCCTATCGAACAACATCCGATTATTACAGACTCTTTACTACTTCACAAAATTATTCGAACGATCCTTTCGATTATTTTTCAAAGAATTGAATTGTAACGGGCTAAACCAGTTCAGTCCTTTTTCAGCCCTAAAATTTGATGCAACTAATCATGGATAAAATACACTCCCATATTATTCTTCCCTGATTTACATACAAGTTTTGTAATACATATATGTCTGTGTTATATAACAACGTCTTGGATACTTCATGGAACGATTCCGGCCCCATCAAAAGCGATGCTGTCAGAATGGTGGGGGCACCATGCAATTCAATTATATTGCACTTGACCGGTCCGAGTTTCTGGATCAACTGAAAATGGCACTCAGCCAGCTCACTAGGCGGAGTCAACCTTCCAGAACCCCCTAATATAATTTTATTTTGCAATTCGGGACACTTATTATCACATTAGTTATAGAAAGATTTGGACATATAAAAAGAATAAGTAATATATTTGGCTTCTTGTATGATTTTGCCAAATTGGCTACAGAACCATATCTCAAGGTGCTAGAACATTGTAAAAAAATTGGCTTTGGCTCTCGAATACAATTGGAGTTGTGATATTTGCACATTAGGATTAACAGATGAGTTCTTGCGTGGTGAAAATTACAAGGAGTTCTCTAAAAGCTGTTATTGAATTATTTTTTTTCAATAAATTAGAAAACTACGTTCCTAACATTGTAAATTGCTCTAAGAATTCTTCTAACTGTACCAGTTACCGCCACAAGCGGCGAGAGAAGTTTTTCTAGACCTAAACTTATCAAAACTTATCTACGATCAACATCCCAACTCTCTGGGTTGGCTACTACTAAGTAGCGTCCCCACGGGTGGGCTTTATGGGGCTCGAGCCACCCCCCACCCCCTCCCATACGTAGTTTGGGGATGCCCGAGACCTACGCAGATCCGAAGAGAAAATAAAATAGAGGGGGCGGAGGGGTAGTGTGAGCAAATAAAATATCAGATGATCAGAAATACTCTCAAAAAAAGATTCTAGGTGTAAATAATGGTACAAAAAATTGACTCAAGCTGTTGGGGCACCTCGCCCNCCCCCCCCCCACTTCATAATCCTGCATACGCTAATGCACTTGTATAGAAGAACAATTAATAGAGTATGATATGGATGTAAAAGATATTGTGAAGAAAACCTTTGCAGAGTCAAAGACATGGAAATTTAAGGGAAATATAAAGAGTAAGTAAATAGGCCTATTCACCAATTTGTGTTATACAATTTCTTTTTTAAAAAAAATCCTGTTCTTTGTGTTATTGTGACTTGTGATCCCTTCCCTATTAGATATTTCTTTTAGAGTATTAAATAGAAAGTTTTAACTCCTTCTGTGCCTATGAATTTGGTGACCTGGGATAGAGGATTCAATGAGGACTATACAAGTTTAATTTGTAATGTTACATGTTATATTCATGCATTATCGCTTTTTTTTATGCTCCGTGACATATTATGGCTACCTTTTAAGGTTATGCGGACACTGTATTATTACTATCACATTAAAAAACATAATCTTACACAGCAAAAAGATAAATATTTGATACGAATCATAATTGTGTGGGAATAAGTAAGCTTGTTGGTAGGTAAGGTCACGGATGGTACAGAATACGACTGGGGCGCAAATTTTGAGTCCAGTCGAAACCCTTAGCCCGCCGCTGATCATATGAGTCTAGCGAGTACCGAGTACTGTTTTGTAGCTACCGTACGTAAAATAATATAAAATAAAAGTAAGTTAGTACATTTATCAAACAAGTTCCAATTTTACGATCAATCAAATTATTATTCTATATTGTAACACCCTATTAATAAAAGAGCAACAAAGACCAATTTAAATGATTATCACTGAACAATTATCATGCGCACGAAATTGAAATATTATCGGTTAATTAAATAACGATTTCTTCAGGCTTGGACCAAGACCTTATTTCATTTCATTTATCTTTAAATTTAAAACGACACTCTAAAGTTCCTTCTTTAATGCGTTTTATAACCAATCGAAAATTCCATCAATGTACGCTTTTTTTTTTCACTCACTAACTCTATCTGGATAAAATGTTTAATTGACCATAATAGTCATCTAACGATACTGTACCTACTTTGCTACGGCAACTCTGCGGCGATCATCATAATTGGCAGAGAGGTGTCACCAGCCGCAGAGTGGCACTGCCACCAAACAATAATAGTAGAGATAATAATGAGTGATTATTAATGCCACATCCGTCCCTAGCATCAGACACCACAGCTGTCGCTAGCATCTGTACAGTCTGTTTGAATAAAATTTAATATCCGATAGAGGATGCGAGTTATGTTCAAATGAGCTATTTTATACGTCTTACTTTCCTGCCGGGCTATCCTAACGAATAGTGTAGACATGAAGGAGGTCAACTTTAGAAGAAATGTACCCTAATTTGCCTTGTATATTACTAGAGTGTGCCTAACCAATGGGTACGTGCAGCCCGCGGACCTCATGATGAATCAATTTACAATATGGTCAATTTTTTTCTTTGCAAAGTTTTATAGATACATCAATGTTATGTCTTGTCGCATAAAATTGCATCAAATTCCAAACCTGTAATAAATTGTTGGTGACCTGGCGGTCTAGGGGTAATGTGTCGGACTTCTGCGCTGGGGTCCGGGGTTCAATCCTCGGTCCCGGCACAAATTTATCTGATTACCAAACCCTTCCTTCACCTCTGACAAGACGTGAATGTGGGGAATGCCAGGCCTCCACAGTGGTTCGGATTCCACGTTAAACTGTAGGTCCTCCATTTCATCTCACAATCACCCTACCATTACACATTAGCGTGTGTATACCCCGAACGGGTAGTAAGACGCGGTGATGATAATAATAATAATAATAATAATAATAATAATAATAATAATAAATTGTGTCTATAAGAATATCTTCATTTACTATTTGTAATAAAAATATAGTAATTTAGAGTTATTTATACTTGAGGTGACAATGTTTTTTAATGGCTTTGATCACGCGGGTCATAAATAAGGGAAAATGTAGTGTACCCCCATTTGCGTGGAGGGAGCGTGAAAAACCATTCAGGAAAACCACCCTTGTAAACTGGGCTGGGATTCAAGTTCCGACCTCTCGATCACCGGCAAATCAAGTGACGTTTTTGTGCACGTGACCCATTTTGGAGAGTTCCAAATAGGCGTGTCAAGTTTGCGTTCAGTTTGATTTCCTTCTACCCCAAACACGCACGCGCCGAGTCGCGTGTTAAGTTTAGATTGAGTTCGATATGGTCAGAGTTTATGCATTAATAATAACTTTTTGTTTTTTTGTCCCGCATCTCCCTAGACATCCAGTCTATCTACACAAATAAAGTGGGAATAAGGAATGTAGAATTTAGTAACTTATTATAACTCAATCAAGGCAAATACAACAATCGTATTTAATATATACCTAATACAGAATCGGGTCCGGGACCTTTAAATTAGTATAAAGAATGAATTAAGTCTTAGTCAGCTAATATAAAATAAAGGAGTCCTGGATATAGGCCTATATTTTTCGGCGGACCCTAATTTTGATGTGTCAAATATTTCATCTTCCCTTAACAATTTCACAAAAATACATATATTTAGTTTTTAAACTTAGAAAGATGTTAAATGAAAACCCTCAGTATTTAAATCCCGATTGTTGCTTGTAGTAAATTAAAAACTATTTATGATTTTAAAAAGATGCAACTCAAACAATTTAAAACCTGTAGGTAGGTACCAAACAAATTCCTAGACCTAACCTAATTATATAAACGTACCAACAAATTTCCTACTACCATTAAATTATAACATTCTTATATACATTAATGCCACGCCCCTTCCAAACACTAATACAAAATGTGCTAACGAACACTTACCTAAATTCTTCACAAAAATTAAGCGAAACTCTAGATGGTAACAGAAAGCCACGCTTGTTAGCTGGACACTAAGTTGAAACTAAGCTCTATTAGTTAAACACACTGCTGAAATCAAAATAGGAGAATCCTTACAATAGGAAGTAGAACTTGAAGCAAACAAATAAACACACTGATGTACATAACCCAAAAATGTAATCTCGGGTTAATACATGGGAATCAGAAACCAATTTTACAAATAGAGTGCTGTGTATTATTTAATTTTAAAACAACAATAGATTATTGTTTAAATTGGAAGCTCATTCCCACGTGAAATTTACCAGGCTAAATTGGTATGACGTCACTGTAATACGGCGGCAATATTTTATTTCAATGCCCGGAATCAATTTAAAAACATTTTACTTAGATGTTACTTTGCACGTGTGGAGCAGAAGAGCTCATGCGCATTCAATGAAGAAATAAAGTGGTTTTATTTATCACCACAAAGCGCTGTTCTTAACCATATCTGGCATTACCATCTATTATTTCTTAGGAACGTGCAAGAGAAAAAGAAACTTTAGGGTATCTTTTTCTTTCTTACACAGATTCAAGGCAATGTGTCATTTTAACAACGCTCGCTGATTTGCATGAATACATTATGAGATACATCAATGCATGTGTTAGTTAAAAATTGATGGGTGATAAATTGTCCGTATTGGAACTACAGATTAATCTGAAAGAAAGAATATTTCAAAAATTATAATACCAATACAATAGCGTTTTTTTTTTATTCTCTTCTTCAATATTAATTATAGACATTAACAATATCGAGAAAAATTAAAATATTTATTGCCAGCCATCGATTAAAATTCAAATAATAAGTTTTACGCTAAATGTTGAAATAAATAAAAATAATCCAAACAATTGATATTAAAAAAAATCGTTATTTAAAAAATAATGATATTTTAAAAATTACATATTTTCTTAAAGTTTCCACAAAAACCTTATCTCCAGGATCAGTATAAAAAAATTACTGTATCCGGCTATTTGGTTACACGTAATTCAGCGGTTTTCTCCCTACGTAACGCAAGGGTTCCCCCACCACTTAATAATTATTCTTATTAAAAACATATAACAGGTGCATCAACTTTGGCAATGATTGGAAGGGGGAGAAAGAAATGCCACGGCCAATAGCCAACTAATATTTTTATTTACGATGATAGATTTTTACTTTCAACTCTTTGAGTATAAATGCCCGTCAATGTGGCCGCACGGTTTAATGTGCTAGTCTCTTGTTAGGTTAGATTGCTGAGGACAGAAAGATTGGGGTTCGATTCCAGTCAGGTGTACTGTGAGTGGTTTAGCTGGTTGTTGTTGATAGCCAGTAAATCATTAATTTAATCCTGTTTTTTATATAAATGTTAATATGAATATGAATTTTTTCTGCAAATTATGAGTATAAATGCCCACCTCAGTGGTCGCATGGTCTAATGTTCTAGTCTCATGTTAGGCTAGACTTCCCAGGACGTGAAGATTGGGGCTCGATCCTGGTTGGGTGCACTGTGGGTGGATTTTCCTAAATAAGAAAGATTTATATCAGTTTTATAATATAATGTATTATGTGACAGTACTTGGATTTCAAGGACACACATTTATGTTAGGCCTTCTCTCTTTTTTAACGCAAAAGAGAACGGGACTTTCACTAATGATTGTATTTGAATTTTGTTAAAAAAAATTGAACAATATATTTAAGAATACTTTTAAAGGAACAACGATGACTTTCTGGTTGTTGTTTATAAGACTAATGATATAGATATTTTGATTGTACACTATCTAAATGGAATTAGAGAAACTTGGAGAAAGAGTAGTTTTTAGCTCTGATACCACACAGCCCAAAATTAACTATTCATGCTTATCAGGATAAAATGGATCATCTTGACCAAAACTATATCGAGGTTCCATTAATAAATTGTAATTAAATATTTAAAAAAAATAATACAGCTATGGACACCATGAATAAAGTAAATTTAATTAATGTATATTTTTTAATTTATTTTATATTGATTTGATTTGTTTTAGTTATTTTTTATTTTTGTTGTACCACTAAATGTAAAAAGGTTAAGAATATAAATAAGTTTATTATTGTCATACGAGATGAATCATTGTGACTTCCTAATTATTTTATTAATATTATTTCTTTGTCACCTTGATTCACCTGTTCGGGATGTACTCATAATATGTCATAATTACGCTAATGTGTAAGGACTAGGTAGGTTGTAATTTAGAGAAAGTGTACCCACCTTTGTATGGAAGTTGAGTGGAAAACGATTTAGGATAAATCATTATTAGTACACGCAACCGGAATTCAATCCCAAATCTTCCGATTATCGGCAGGCCAATTTATTGAGAAAGGGACGCCAAAGACTTTAGAGCATTCGAATACTGATTATGTGGATTTTTTTAACACAGCATCTTACTACCTGTTCAGGTTATACTCCTATGTACTAATTACGCTAATGGGTTAGGGATGAGGTAGGTGTAATTTATAGTAAGTGCACCACATTTGCGTGGAGAGAGTGTGGAAAACCACCCTCAGTGCACCCAAGTGAGATTGAACCCCAATCTTTAGTCCTCGGCATTATAGTCTAACACGAGACAGCGCGTGAGACCGTGCGGACACCGAGGCTTGTTTGTGGATTATTCAAAGTTGGAATGATTGTTTTACGATATTGGGGTTTTGACTATACGCTTAGCTACTTCATATAGTGCCAATATTAAAACGTTTTTTTTTCGCCACGTCTTACTACTCGACGGGACTATCCGCAAATTTATATTTTGGGGTGGATATATAAAAGGTAGGATTCTTAATAAAGTGTACCCGCATTTGCATGGAGAAAACTTGGGAAATAATTTGAACTAAAGTAAGAGAACCGTATGCACACCCAACAGGAACTCAAACCCTGACCTCTTAGTCACAATAAAACTAGCATAGACAAAACTAACATCTTTTCCCACGTGCTCAACTGTGTGGGTAGCGAGGAATAATCTACACACATAATTAACAAATACTCTAATATATAGTTAAATAAATATCTATCTATCTATATTATAATTATATACATAAAACACTATCGGTGGACACGCGGACTTAATGTCAGGTTCATAATTATGTTTTTCTGGGGATAGGCAATCTTGGCAACAGGAACTGAAGATTGAACGTTATACAATGAATATATATAGGCATAATGCACTCACATTTAACATTAAACTTTAAATAGATGGCGTCATGGTGAAAATAATCAGACAACTTGCGGCTAGCGCATGGCATCATAGCTTGTCTCGACATTCGACGCATTCACTTTGTTACAATGTGCATGAAATTCACATACAAATATGTTCGTGACTTTATTACCAAAATATTGAAAATTCGTGACTTTTTTGGGACTTTCGCGGCCTCTTTTGCAATTAGTAACATTTCATAACGTTATCCCATCGGCTAATTATAGTCTTTATTATTTTATTGTAACTGTTTTATTCAGGGTTTCGCTAACAATTCAAATTGCCACATTAATTATTCTAACTTGAAGTTAGGAATTTAGAGGAAATATACATGCATTTGCGTGAAGGTAAAGTTGCAAACAATTTTGTAAAACACTCCCGCATTAGTATTTTGTTTTAAAAGCAACGCGTCTTATTACCCGTTCGGGTTATACGCCTACTACGCTAATGGGTAAGGAATTAGATAGGTGTAATTTTAGGAACTGTACCCGACTTGGATTGAGCCTAATCTCTTCGTACTTGGCAGTCAATTCTAACACGAGAGTAGCTCTAGACTGAGAGGACTGCATCCACATACATATATCTAAAGTTTGTTACTTTTTTTTTTTTGCGATTCCGCGAAATAATCCTTTGCAGGCTGTGTTAGCTATTTTCTTTCACTAATAATTTCTCGTCGGTTGCTTTGAACCAGAAATTTCCCCTTCAAAGAAAACAGATGCCAATGTAGAAAATAACTACTAACGCTTAGATCTACTGTGACAGACTTGATAACTAAAATGCTGTTTTAAAATCAACTTCCGCTGAATCTTAAATAAAATAAATGTTTTAATAAAAGGTTTGCATAGCATTTAAATTAAATAAATATTTTAATAAAAGGTTTGCATAGCATAACTATGTTCGAAGCTCGTGACTTACGTAGGCTTTAAGATTATTGATGGAAGTATGTTTCGGAAGGTCTTATCTCGAACCAGAGTTCTACCGTATGGTGGTAATATTTTGGAGATACAAAAGACCTTCCAGAAGGGACTTCCTAGTACCATTATAGAAGAATGTTTATCCTACCAAAATACTATTATACAGTAGGATTTTGATACAAAATAAGACATTCCAGAACCGGCCTCCTACAAAAATCAGGGCACAATATTACTTCCTACACGCTTATAAACTAATTGATCGTTTTGTAGCCCCTCCGTGAGAAATAATAAGCATAGAGGTAACAAGAGAAGAATTTATAGGGCTATTTAAAAAAAGAAGTTGGGCTATATTAGGTTTTATTGGGTTTTTTGTGGTGTGATTAAAGGTATTATGTATGTTTTCTGATTAAACCAATCATTCTAACATATTAATTAGTACCTAGACTGTTACTTAAAAAAAATAATGTCCACGCCTANTGTGGTGTGATTAAAGGTATTATGTATGTTATCTGATTAAACCAATCATTCTAACATATTAATTAGTGCCTAGACTGTTACTTTACAAAAAAAAATAACGTCCACGCCTAGCAATAATATTATATTTTATAAATAAATTTTATTAAGGAATTAAAACAATATACATTAGTTAACAAAATTCAAAATAAAAATTTCATGCAATAATGTTAGTAAAATTTGGTTCTTACAAAAGAATGTTTTAAATTTAAATTGTATGTGTATTTATTAAAATATTCAATAACATTAGTTTGATCTTGTCCTATATCAGTATGTTTAATTCAGTTTCCAATTTATCTACATTTTTATTTAAAGTAATTAATCATATTTTAAATATTAAAAGGAAAATAGACTAACTACTTTAAAAGATTAGACAATTGCTTTGTATTAAAAATATAATAAGTTTCTGGTTTTTAAGTGGGTATTTTTAATTAAAACCCATGTGTTTTTTTGGGGGGCTGGATAGAATTGTAACAACCCTGTCTTAGCTAACTCTACTTGCTTTAATTATATGCAATTGTAACAAAGAGCTATTGCATCCATATTATTTACCTTTACATTTTTATCTTTATTGTAAACTTATATTTTTGACGTGACTCTATATGATATTTATTTAATTTTATTATAAGACCACTTTTTCAATTACATTTTTACATACCGTTGTTTGATACTTGTAAACAATAGGAAACCCCAAAAACATCATTACTCAATCATTTAAGGATATCTTATATTGTTATATTTCATTTCTACATAAGTTAATCACTAACCTCTAATACTTAATTTAAGTAATTTTAAAGATTAGACACTTTACAAAGATTTTTGTTTATTAATAAATAATTAAATGTTTAGTTTGTCATTGGTTTTATTTATAACGCTAAATGACTGGATTTTGTAAATACAATGGGAATTAAACACACATGGAAATGTATTAACTTTTTCACAATTATTTTGTAAAGTATTGTAAAATGTTACTTAATATAATTTATATTTTTATTGTCTTTAGGTTAAGTATACTATAATTTTGATCGTAAGAAGACTAAATGACTGTCACAAACGTTAGCAAAGCTACATTGATTTATTCATAGCTCAAGTAATGTGATTTACATCTTTAACTTTCTATATATATTATAAATAGGCCTACCTTTAAAATAATAATTAAGTAAAATGCCATCAACTTTGACCACCATTTTTTGTTATGTATTTATTTGTTTTTTCTAACCCTGTTCTTCCTAAAAGAATTAGAGTATACCTGGCCAAACGCATTGGGGGATGGTTTTCACCTTTATAGTAATCACATTTTTTTTACATCCATGTCAGAAGAATGTTTGTGCATTTACAATAAACAATCCTTCTTAATTTTAAATTATTATAAGCAATATCCTTGTATATAATGTTTATGTAAAAATAATTTTTTTTTATCCAAAGTAGTTTTAATTTGGTCTATTATGAATTATTATTAAAACAATTTAAAAGATTTACCCGAATTTTAATTTATTGGACCTTTTATTTTAACTATTAACTTTCAATTATAATTATTTATTGTATTAATTAATGCACAATACTAAGGTTATAGGCCTACACCTTAATTAGAAATACAAATCTAATATACTATTATTGATAAGTAATAATATACTATATTATACATGTGTACACACTGAAATAATGTTGAATTAAAACTACTACAGCTATGTATAATTTTGAGATAGAACCCAAACCAGGCCTTCCAAACATTAGCCGAGAAAAAAAGAAGAAACCGACCCTCTACTTTCTTTGTTTCGGAATCTATTTTTGGAAAGAATTTATACCTGCCAGTCAGGCAACCCTACAGTTGACGAGATGTCTAGCTGTACACAAGAGAGTTAACAGAGGGGGAAATGGAGTTAAAGTTCTCTACAAGCACGAAGCGTAGCGGATTTGAAACAAAATAGAAGGTATGGGGGTTCCCTCTTAAAGAAAATGTTATTCGGATTGCATAATATGTTGGTCCTGTTTGCCGCATAGCTGATTTGGATTAGGAATATTTTGCCTTTTGTGTAACATAAAGGTTTTTAACTAATCAATCCATGTAATATATTTGAGGGTAATTTGTAATAAATGCAGTGCAGCCGCACCCAAATTTGCATCCGAGATCCGAGCTTTGACCTCCCTATTATCAGAAAACCAGTATAATGCAAGTTTTACACCTCAAACTATGCAGTAATCGATGCGGGATACAGGTTATCAACTAACAATATAGGATATTTCTGGTGGGAAGCGGTTTAAATTAAAGCAATACAGTAATTTATTTCAGGTATTGGCCATAAACATCCCGCTACCTACATCGCTGGATGAGCAGTTTAAGTGCTTAACACGCTTTTTATTTGACTCCCATTGACGGAAGCTCATGTTTTGAATAGGGGCCGAGTGCATTGAAGGTGAATTCTCAAATATTGTATTGATAGTGATTTTTTCACCCCCTCTCCACGCCAGTGTGGATGCATTTTCTCTAAGCTATCATTCTCATCTCTATCCAAAGACGTTATTAAAGCGTAGCATCATTAAAAAAAATGCTATACTTTTAATACTTTCTACAATTATTCTAGTGTTCCATTGATTTTTATTGAAACTAAAATGTGTTTATAGACTTCCCTTCTAAGCTAAATTGAAGCCAATGATGTCAGTTAAATGATCAAATCTATTCAATTACGCAAATTCATTGAAACTATTTTTAGATTCTAAAGAATAGTCTTCTAAAGAAATAACTTTTAACAGAATTAATTTCACTCTCTCACACTACACATGAAGTCAACTTAGAACTGATCTGGAATTGCAAGTATATTTAATTAAATACCGTATAGGCCTCTGTATTATGTTACCATGATGATGCACAAGAAAAACATGTTGTTCTCCACCGCATCTCACTACCCGTCCGGGTTGTAGCCATGTATATTAATTACTCTAATGTATAAGTGTGAGGAAGATATACTTTTAAAAGAAATGGGCCAACATTTGGACGAAGGTTGAGTGGTAAACAGTGAGGAAATATTACCTTTAATCCACGAAGCCAGGATTAAATCCCCAATCTCCCCTTAGTCGGAAAAACAAATTAAATGACACTGACATTTAGACCAAGTGTTCACCAGTGTGGAACACATAGGAAAAGTTAAAATTTGACAACACTAATGGCAATAGTGTATCATTTGATATGATTAATGAGTTTAAATATTTAGGCACAATTTTAACTAGAAATAACAATAGTATATAGGAAATTAGGAAAATAATACAGTCGGAAAATGCATACTATGAATCGGTCAGAAGGTTGTTGACAATTAGCCTGGTTTAAAGAAATTTAAAACTAAGAATATACAAAATAATAGTTCTACCAACATTTTAGAAAACATTCTAAAATATGAAATAAAGTAAAAAGCGTAATATAATAATATATAAGACTTGCGTTTACAATTGATAGATTTAATTGATATACATATATGAATAAAAATGTAATTAATACCTTGAAATAACATTGAATAAATGAGATAATAACAGAACGTGTCTGGCACACTACACAATTTACACAATAAATAATTTGAAATAATTAAACCTGATACAGTATAAACGGTACTGGTACCTCTAGGGTTATTATATGTTTAGATGTTTATATGCTCAAAATAGTATTTGTAGCACAATAATTTTAATAAATAACGAATGTAATTAACTAAAATATACACAATAAAATGACATAAGACACATTAAAATGGGTAAAGAAACATTTGGGAGACTAAAACAAAAATATATTTATTAAAAATGTAGGTATACGAGTTAAAAACTTGAAATGATTATAGCAAGTAAAAATACAAAAAAAATTATAGGCTCATGTAGCGAACTAAATGAACCCATAAAATGTGTCAAATTAACAAGTAAATATACTATGTTTAGTAAAATGATAGCCAGTTCAAGTACTTATATATAGAAAAATATTATTAAAAACCTTGATAATATAATCAGTAATTGAAATGTTGTCTAACACAGCAGTGGAATAGAAAGCAATATTTAAATGAAATGTTTTAAGTTGATTATAGAAATTTGAAGATATTATCTATAAATCAGAAGTATTATCTTGTTAGCATTGTCTCTTGCTCCTTTAGTTTCTAGTGAAAAGAAGAAGTCTTCCCAGAAGTTTAATTTCTCGACATGCTTTGACATTTTAAATGTCATCTTTAGGAAAGTACAATGAAGATATAGAAAAACAAAGTGCTAAATAAACTATTTGGTCCAAAAAAGGATGACGATACTGGCGATTGGAAGAGGTTAAGTTACATAATTATGAGTTACATACCCTGTACGCATCACAAGACCATGTTAGGATAGTTAAATCTCATAAGTTATGGTGGGGAGTGCAAATGGAAGAATTGTGTTCAAGATATTGACTGGCAAATCCAATGGAAAAAGCCTATTGGGAAGACCTAGACGCAGTTGGGAGGATAGCAATAGAATGGACCTGAAAAGATAGGGTGTAATGAGGTGGACTAGATAGATCCAACTCAAGATAGGGATGAGTGGTGTACTTTAGTGAATGCGGCAATGAATCTTCGAGCTACCAATGCCATAGCGTAAGTAAAGCTTATACCGATTAATGTTAATACATTTAATCAATAATTACCCACAATATCCCTACTCACATTTGTTGGTTTACCGCGTCATATTATCAATCTTGAATATCTGCACATTTACGCTGATATGGATTATTATTATTATTATTATTATTATTATTAGCACCGCGTCTTACTACCCATTCGGGTTATACGCACTTACGCTACTGTATAATGGTAGGGTGACTGTGAGATGAAATGGAGGACCTACAGTTTAACGTGGGATCCGAACCACAGTGGAGGCCTGGCTGATATGGATTGTATGAGGAAGGTAGCGTTGAAAGGAAATGTACTTGAATTTAAGTGGGGAGAGAGTGAAAAACTATCAGTATACCCGGTCGGAATTCAAGAGTCGACCTCCCTGTCACCGGTAAACCAGATCAAATTAGATTGATACCCTAACTTGCGTGCCTATCAATGCATCCAGTGTGTTTATTTTAAAAAATGTGATTAATGACCTGAAGAGCCTAGCTGATACAGCAATGAATGGCGCGTTCTAATCCCAATTTCCAGTATAAATATAAATATATAAATTATATTGTAAACAATTACACATAAATTATGAGAAATTGAGGTTACATATTTTTTTAAGACTATAATTTTTAATAAGGAGTATTTTTGCTAGTTTCTTTAGTTCAGTATTCGAATTAGAACAATTTAAAAATAGATTTTCATTTTGATGCCACTAGATAAAATTTGAATTTACCAATAAAATGCAAACCACATTTACGTGAAGGTAGATTGGGAAGACATTTAGGAAAACTACCTTCAGTACACCCAACCGTGGTTAGATTCCCAATCTCCCACTACAGTATATTGCAAAGTGACATCTTGGATAATTCATATTAAATTATATTTTGTTAGAGAAAATGTTCCCTGAACAATTTTCAAAACATATAAACCGTGAATTCCAAACTTTTTAAATTACATCCATGGTACTATAGCTTTTATGTTCTAACCTGAAACGTGACCGTTGGTCTTTCTAAGGTTTAGAGCTCCGAGATAGAACGTTCTAAGGCACAATGTTAAAGGAGCGGTCAGAAAGGAAGCCATTAGTTTTAATTCCAACTGTCCAGTGGGGCGGTTTCATTCCATTTCCCCTATTTTTATATATATATATATTTTATACTTCCCTTTTATTACCTACCCTTCCTAATATACTGTTTTATGATCCCCCACATGCCTTTATGGTTTACCACACACACACACACACATGTCCCGCGTCATTTCCGGGAGCAGCGAAGTGCTACGCATTCCTTTGTTTTAAGAGGGATGCGTTATTGTGGTCATATCTTACCCATTAACCCTACAGTTAATTTTTAACTAAACGAAACACCAGGGTAATATTTCAATACGCTCCGTTATAGTGACATGGGGTATTATCATACATTAGAGAACAGCGGTGATTATGACTAATGCTTGTCTTTCACCTCCACTGTCGAAAATAATAGGTACGGTACAATCGTATCTGCTGTCTCAGATGAAGGTTACAGGGTGATTAGGGGGAAAGTAACAATAAACACATTTTCCAAGATACCAACTTTTTATAATCAAACGTCATAAAGATCTTGGCAAATACATATAAAAAAATATTTTTTTAAAATACTATAGAAACGTCTTTTAACCATAATATAAAGTGCACTATAAACTTCTCATGACTGTCTAATCTACTAACAGATGGCTGCACTAGTTCTATTTGAGCTCAAATTGGACTTTACCACTTTGTCTCTTGTACAATTCATATGGTGTATGATAATTAGGAACAATTTAAAATAATAGTAAAGAACACTTTTAATTAATTTTACTCAGAAAAACACGTAGGTTATACAGTATCATATAAATTACTCCTTTGATACCCATTTTGAATAAAATCATACAAGTTATTTAATAAATATTTCAAAATTTAAGTCGTCATGAACTATTCTTAATTTAATATTTCTCTGAGAAACAAATATACATTTATATAATAAATATAAAACACCCTATATCAAACAAACCCAATTTGAACAAAACTTTTAAGAGTTATTTTAAAATAATTTTAAATTAAATACAAACAAATCAGGTATATAATAGATTATAATTAAAAACCACTGTATCACCATAAGATAAGAGTATATTTATTATAGTATTTAAATAGCAAATTTTAACGAAATACATTAAACTGTTTCGGCTATAGCCCCATGCACTGTGGGACAGACCAAATTGTAAGACCAGTTTTGGAGCTTGGGAGTACATTAAACAACAAGATTATTACAAACCCCCTCCCTCCCTCTCAATACACAGACAGGGGTGGACCTCCTAACAAAGGTCTAGCAAAATTAATATTCATAATACGTGGAACGCCGACTAATTGTCTTACCATACAAGTGTGATGGTTGAGGGATGGGATTTAGAAAGTGCTATTTAGTGTCATATGTGGATAATTATAACATATAATGGTACATCAATACTTATAACAACAAACTCGTGATATGGCAGTTCATACTAATAACAAAACACGACATGCAGTACAAAACAAATTAAACAATATCCTCTAACAAACTAAAAATCAGTGTCTTCAACGAATTAGTTCTATAGTTCTATATGACAGTCCCAACACCTTATCTCAGTCGGTAGCGTGTCTACCCACTGAGCTAAGGGTCCCGGGTTTGATTCCCAGCGTGGCCGAAACATGTATCATTGATGATAAATGTGAGTATAATCTTTCACATAGATACATTAACGGTCGGGGACTTGATGCAGTGCCTGTCCCAGTCTTAAGATAATTTATAAGGCATATGACAGCCCTAGCCAGGCGGTAATGGAAAAATATATAACTTGAATACCAGATTGAATCAGGCTGGAAACAGTAATGGATATAAATTAAAAACAAAGATAATAAATAAAATAGGTAAGTGTTGTTTGTAAACTTTCATCACTAATTTTCAAGTTGAAATAATATGAAGGTTTCAGTGATTTCAATAGTGTTCTCCAAGATGGTTACATACGTAAAGCGTAAATAATTATCAATATGGTCGCTAATTATTTTGACCACCTTTAATTTTAATTTACGTAATAAATAAAGCTTGAAGCTGGATCTCTTGAAAATAGCTATAAACGTTTGCGAAAGTTAGTTTTACTCGTAGAAATGGATGCAATAACTTATTATCTCAACTTTAGTTGACAAGGATTCACAAACTATGTTCGGTAAAAATCTTCTTAATGGTGATAATAGTTTAAACTCTCTTATTCTCAGTAAATGTCGGCTTGTTGTTAAAATACGACAAAATACCTGGCTGGTAGATATAAAATAGTATAGAGAATCATACATAAAACTTACGTCATGTGTTATGAATTCTTGATAGCTAATACCAAACATAATATATTCTACACCTTTTGTGATACCGTATTTTTAAACACACCATTCAAAAGCGTACAATTAATGAGAGTCCTCTAAATGCCTTCTGGGAATGTTTTCCCCAAATGTTAGCCAATCATGACATAGATAGATACTACTTTAATTAAAAATAAAACTACTATTTTGGATTTATAAATTCCAAAATGTTATTTAAATAATCTAAAAATAACAAAACCAAATATAATCCATCCATTCTTTAAGAACGAGAGATATCGTCAATAAGCAAATACTCAAAGTCAACAAAAGTTACCTAAGACAACGTTCATTACATTATCCGATACATCATTCATTACTCACAGATATATGGATTGTAGTCTTAAGAAACACCATCTTGATCTCGTATAAAGCTTCTCGAAACGAATGATTAAATAAATAAGTTAGTATTATTACTAAACAATAATCAATTACTAATCACTTACCATTCAAGCCTTGAGTCTTTATTATAATAAGCACATAAGAATAATCAAACAAAACCCCTTTATAAGATAATACAAACAAAAAATAATTCCCCAAATCAAATCCCACATAAGTGACATTATGTGGCGCTTAGTGGAACTTGAGAATGTAGTTCTCTTCTAGAAGGATATACAAAACTAAGATAAAAAGCCATTTACTAGGTAGTACCTATTTCAATTGTTGGAGATTAAACCTTAGGTGCAACTATGGTCTAGTCAACGAATGATTGTTCATTGAAATAATTTCCTTTAAAATACAGTAAGACAAATAATCTAGGTTCACAATTTTTTTTATACATTTATAATTGTTGAAGTATTATCGGAGTATTGGTATCCAGGATATCACCATTGTTCTTTACAAGATCCATAATCATCTCGAAGACGAAAATGTTCGCGATTACATGAAAGTGTTTTTATTCTGTATAGGAGACACATATATTGCCAAGACGTATAAGAATAACCTTATTTGATTACTGACTGATCATATATACTTTCAGATATTCATACGTCAAGTCATGTGGTATAAAGCTGTCACTTTTAACAGATATTTTTACTTTCTATAAGCTAAGTGGTCAAAATATGATGTTTACCGAAAACAAATATGTTATAACTGTCTAGAAGTTTCTTCCTACCAAGTCCTACTGTGCATCCTACGTCCCCAAATGTCGTCGTAGTGGTCCTCCTTACTACTTATATACTGGCATAAAACATAAACTCGAAACTTGTGCAAATATAATCTATTCTCATCAATATATTTGACGGCCGGCGTTACCCAACAATTTATGACCTAAGAAAGTTTAAGATGGAAAAGTTTGTGAAACATGTTTTTAAAGATACTAAAGTTAGTGTGTGAAACCAGCTCCAGAAACATCAACAAAGAAAAGTCAAGTCAATCGTATTGAGAGGGAAGAGGGACGACTCTGGAACATTTATTTATTCATGAGAACGAAAAGGTGGTGGTAGTAAGAAGTTTTGACTGGGACAAACGATCTCCAGCGAAATGTATGCGACAGATTCAGGAAGGGTCGCCAGATTTGTTAGAACAAGAAGTACAATAGTGTTGTCACCCGCATCGGTGGGCACATTGATTAAGCGTCAAGTCTATATAACGGGGAAGTCAGATTTCTAAACTCAAACGGGTTTTGAAAGGATACTTTCTAATTATAATTAGTTTTACACACTTCCTACAGGCAAATTTGGGTATATTTCTTCTCAATTCTACTATCCTCCGGAAAAAACTTACAGTTAATTTTAATTTTTTTATTATTCTTGAGATATTTAACATAATCTTCCAGAACACACTGATTTTAAAATAGCACGACTTGCAAACTAGCACAATACTACGTAACGGTAACAACACCCAGTAAACCAGCCTACAATTCACAAATATTAAATTTTCTACCATGTCAAGAATCGAATCCGGGAGCTCTAGTTGAGTAGGAAGAATTATATGTAGGAAATTTGACCAAATATTGTATGAAACCCATCAGATTATGAAGTATAGGGGAGAATTTATTAAAGGTTTCATTTGATCTTGTTTTAATAACCTGCACAATGTATCAATGATATAAAGAAGAATTAAAACATACAGAACCAACTTAACTGACATAGATTCATGAATGCACTTGTGTATGCACCCTTCGTTTACTCTGGAAGGTGGAAAGCTTCGTTTGAAATGTTCCACTATGGCGCAGCTTATAAGATAGGGTTATACTATAGTCCGTCAAGGTAAACGGAGTGTACACAGCTTATAAGATAGGGTTATACTATAGTCCGTCAAGGTAAACGGAGGGTACACAGCTTATATATACATATATTTGGATAAGGCCATTTCCCGTAATTTAAATTACAAGGAAACAGCTAAACCAATTTTCACAAATGAAAACTCATTTTAAAAGCAAAAATAGTAGCTTTCAATGAAAACCAGATTTTAATAGCGAATTTTCAGTTTTTAATCTATACATTCTCTATTTAATAAATAATTACTGTACATAATCCAAGGAGTTTAAAATCACTTACAAGTACTATGAATTTATAAATGTATTTTACATATTATTATATTAAAAACAAGATACGGCATTATGATAAAACTTCTACAAACGTTTATTAAGCATGAGATAAAAAGGGATAGCGAATATTTGTTTATATCGCCATGAAAACCCTGATTTGTGTTTGATTACACATCGGTAAATGAAATATTCTCTCTTTGGCTAAAAATAATTAAAATTAAATTCTTACTCAAAAGGTAGAACATTGGAAAATCAATTAGGAAAAAAACATTTCAATACACCCGAAAGAGATTGAAACACCGAATTACACTACAATGGTAAACCAAACCAGATAAGACTGATGCCTTCGTCTATACGCCCTTCGATACGTGTAGATTTTAATAGCATTATTATTGTTATTTACGTTTTTAGGCACGTCGTCGATAAATTTATCAGAATCTTAGAAAAATTAATTAAGGAAAAAGTAATACCCCCAAAGTGAAAAATAATTACAAAAAATAAACCTATGATCATCGTGATTTTTTTTATTAACTGAGTGATGGGAATATCCAGTGGTACAAGGGCAGCACGGATTAGTCCAATTTTCGTAGGAAGAACCTTATATGACATGTATAAAAGTTATTAGATCTAATTTCATCGTTCATACGTCAAGTCATGAGATTTGCAACTGTCACTTTTGATAGATAATATCAATGTCTGTAAAATAACACTAATAATACAATAAAATATTATCAATGTTGACAGGAAAATATAATTTTGTATTTTATAAATATTCTTATCACCAAAATCCTAATTTATATAGTTAATTTATGGATAAAGTTATAAAAAAATGAAACTTTTGTTTTATCAAACTTGATAAGCCAACCAAGGTAGATAAGATTTGACAAGCGTTAGCTCTACCATGTCAGTCATTTACGAGCTGTAACTATTTGCCAGATGGTTGCTGCTAAATAAGCTAATTGCTGACGTAGATGACAGCAAACAAATGTAAATTCACACACAAAATGTAAATAGGCCGGCTCACATTACTAACATTTCATGTTATCATAAAACATACTTGAAGGGTTAGCTCGTATCCACATCGCTGCAGACGTGGAACTAGCGTCAAGCTTATCCAGTCTGATGACTGGAAGTTTAGGGTTAGAATCCCGGCCACTAGCTCCATGCAAGTGATGGCACATTTCCTTTCAAACAAAGTTACCTCATTAGTGTAAATGTGTGGTTAGCCTATAAAGATTATAAGAGGTGAAGCAAAGGAAATCATGTTTGATCAGCGTCCGAGACTCTGATGTGTGGGACAGAGGCTCTAATCCAGACCATATTCATTGATAAATTTTGTTACATTCGTAAATTACAACCTATATTAACGAATGCTGTTAATATACTCAAGTGTAGGCTGATAATAGCCTAATCATGGTTTTTGAAATTAAAATATGTAGGCCTACACAAAATTCGAAAAAGTTATTTTGGCATGCCATTTGTCTCTTTTTTGAATGTTTTTATATTTAGGGCATCAAAAGTTCTGCCTATTTAATTCAAACTAGTTACCCAACTTTCATAAATTCTGATTTTCAAGATTATATAATTTCAAAAAATGTCATCACTGGGAGTAACTATACATTTTAGCTTGTTTGGAGTTAAGTCTAAAAAAATACTATTTATACTTACACAATGAACTTTTATCACAAAAATTCATGACATGTAAGCTAATTTCATATTTAAAAAAATTACTTTCTGGAACAAAATCTCATTTTATGACTTTCATTATGAAAGAATTCATTTGTTTCTTTTTATACTAATAAATCCTTGGGCTATGTGTTATCAAAAAGGTTCTCTAGCTCTGTTCTATATGGATGGTCCTAGTTCTATTTGACTTTATTTATTTTTATTATTTGCTGTTGGACTAAAATATGTACTTGAGACGTGGAACTAAAATGATTGGATTAATAGGAACAGTTTGCTTGTGGGAAATTAATTTGTAGCATAAAAAAATCGTTAAATTGAACGTCAGTGAAATCTTTTTTATCTATCAGGTCACGTTGAAATATATCACTAAATTTTTTGTTACTTTATATAATAATAATAATAATAATAATATTAGCACCGCGTCTTACTACCCGTTCGGGTTATACGCTTTAAGTACTAATTACACTAATGTATTAGGAATTGGGTTTAGGTAACCCCCCAGTTCACCCCCCAACCGAGATTCGAACCTCGATCCCCCCGTCCTCAGCAGTCGAGCTCAACA
Source organism: Timema monikensis (assembly GCA_902151445.1). Lineage (NCBI taxonomy): Eukaryota > Metazoa > Arthropoda > Insecta > Phasmatodea > Timematidae > Timema > Timema monikensis. Next base: position 112,405 of record CABFVZ010002011.1, on the reverse strand, counting down.
CGACTAGCGCTTTAGCCAACTACGCCACCGAGGCGGGTTACTTTATATAGTGCTACAAAACGAGGGTGAAATATTTTGATGGGAAAGTTAATTTTCTGTTTGTGGGGATTTTTATTAAGATTATAAAATATATTTAATTACTCTTTATTATATTTAGTTTTTAAAAATTAACCTTCTTTTGAATGATTGTTTTAAACAGTTTTTTTGCTGTAAGATTACTGTAGTTTTAAGAATAACCAAATTATAGTTCTAAAAACTATTGTTCCATCTTTAACATGTTTAATTAATAATATATATATTTGGAAAATGGGCTTTTATCTACGAATCATTTAAGCTCAATAGTTGTTTTTTACCTTCTCACATAAATAAAGTAATGAAATCGTGAAACATTTAGAGACTTATTAAGATGGATATTGATGTTCAATTGCTCGTAAGCTCAAAAAAGGGTATGTCAATTCTATTTGTCCCTCTCTCAGCTTGCCTATTTGAATTTCCCTGTACCCAAGGCAACAGTCGGAAATGTAATCATGATTACTGATTATATGATAACTCGAGGACAAATCTTGATTTTAGTTCTAGATTTAAAGCTTAGGGGAGCATACATATGACTAATTTTTGAATTTCCTAAAACCTTAAAAAAATGTCTCAATAGCACGATTATTTTTTAAATAAAAATCTGAAAGTTGTATATATATATACATACACACACTCATACGAGTATATATATATATGAGTATATTATAAATAAAACTTACAACTTGTGTTTTAAAGGAAAATTATTATTATTATTATTTTAGTGCCCCGTCTAGCTACCCTTTCGGCTTAAAGCTTGTGTACTAATTACGCTAATTGTTTTAGAAATTAAGAAGGTTATATTTATAGGAAGTATACCAGCATTTATATGGAGTGAGAGTGGAAAACCATTTTAAAAAACCACTCAAAATACACCCGATTGATATCCGAACTTCAATCTCCCTGTCATCGGCTGTCTAGTCTATTGCGAGAGAAGCGCTTTAGACCATGCGGCCACTGAAGCGGGGGAAAATCAACTAAAGAGTATATTATAGCCAAGTTAATTTTTTAATAATCGAAATTTTCCGAAATAGACTCTTTTAAATGGTTGTCAAGGGAATGTTTTACGTGATAAATGAGATTTTATGTATAATTTTCTAAATACATATCGTTGATAAGTGGTTTAGCTATAACCTCTTTTTGAAAATTTGTAATTTAAAAAAAATAGTTATAACAATTTTGGTTTAAATAAATTTTGAAGATAATTTTATACGAGCAGAAAAACTATATGTTTTGTTTGTCCAGGGAAAACATTTAACATGTTAACCGACAACATATTTTTTTTTTAAATTTATTGTTACAAGCTATAATATAATATGCGTATAACCCGAAAGGGTAGTAAGACGCGGTGCTAATAATAATAATATAATATAATACATGAAAACATGTGTACGATTTTGTCATACCATTGATTAAATATTAATATTGTTAACGAATGGTAGACGCAGCTTTATAAAACATTACTCCAAACAGAATCTTATTTATTTGATCTTAAACAACCATTTGGCTTCAACCCTGATCCAAATAGTAATTCACCTGTACTTCAGGCGAGGCGATGAGTAACCAAATGTGAGTGAATTAGATTTGAATATTGGTGGATATAAATATTGTACCCCTACATAGTGTAAAAATTTAGGGAGGGAATTTTATAGTAGATTGACGAGGACGGAGAGATTGGTGCTCACTCTTGTTCGGGTGCGCTGAGGGTCGTTTCCCTAAAATGGCTTTAAATCTCTTTCCCCGTGAATGCAGGTGCACTTACTCTCAATTAAACTTTCCTAATCCCTAATTTATCAGTGTGATTAGTACATTAGCGTACAACCCGAACGGGTAGTAAGACGCGGTGCTAAAATATAATGAGTCAAATTTTTGATGGTTTTTGAATGAACCAGTGTTACGTTTAAGGTTACATTTGACGCAATACATACAAAAAGTTTACTCTACTTCAATAGATCGGAGTGGTTGGTAAACAGTCGTCAATATTCGTTTAGAATTCCAGCATTCTGTACAAAGGAAGATTAAGCATATGTCTACGGCTGTGATGACAATGCTAATGCAGCGGTTGCAGATAACCAGCGACGTTTTCCACGCCACCGTATTCTAGGACAGATTCGATACTGAACCATAATTAGGATCTACCATCCAAAAGAGAGGGTTCAAAAACTTCAAAAGGAAAATAAGAAAAAAATACAATAACAATCGATAGAGTGGGCTGGGTGAGTGAACTTGTTATACCCGCTGGGTAAGCTAAATAACACCCAGCACACGCAATTTGGGATAGATGAGGGCAAGTTCTCACGGCCGTCCTCAACGGTCGATAAACACAGCCCAGACGTTATACCATTATTGTGATTACCTCACATGAATTAACTCAACTTAAAATTACCGAAGGATGATACTTATATAGAGAGAAGGAACGAATATCACCGTCAACAGTAATTTATTATAATTTACCAAAAAAGAGTCAGCAACAATGGATACAAGTATATTAACAATCATACAATATGCAACTTCTTTACAACATTTTCTTTTGGCGTCTTCATACCACTAGCGCCAGCTTTAAGAGCAACCCTCATCGCTCGCTACAAGAAATAACAATTAGGCATGAAAACTAATACCCTATTATAATCTCAACCTAGGAATTAAACGTTAACTTCAACAATTACTAACACCTAGTCAATATACATTATTCACATTATTTTTACCAGCCCCGTAAGAATGGGGAAAAATATACAATTAAACCTAGCTATTTGTGTGAGCTGAGGTTGATATTAGACAACAACTTTGCATTTAATTGACCAACAACTCTCATTAGTCATCATGACTCGGTTGCTATGGCAACTTCCCATCTATACATACCACGCGCTGAAGGCGCCCAGCAATTCATGTTCGGAGGCGAACATCCATATAATAACCTTACTAAACTTACCCTAACACAGTGAAATTTACATATAAACCTAGCAAAGTTTTATTAAGTTAAAGTCTACAGGCGATGTTTACGAATGACATAATTTATAAGTTGTTTTCCCTTTCCCCTGTCTTTTTTTTTTTTTATATATATATATATCTTTTACAGTCAATATCTATTAATCTAAGAAAAATAGTTTAAGTGATTCAGCCCAGAGAAAAATAAATTGAGATTTACATATATTATAAGACAACATAGTCTAATGCCAAATTCACCTATCTCTGACGAACAATTAATCAGAGCAAGGTTTTTTAGGAACGAGTCCATTTAAAATTAAAGCGCTAAACCTAACATGATAAATAGAGATAAAAATAGGAAACCAGTAACTATAACTTATACACAATTTAAATCTGTTACGCCCAAAATATAAAGTCCAAAAGGTTAGGCATCTCAACCCATTTATCTTTAATATTAATACGAGGGTAAAATCGTAAACCTTTCACAAAAATATTCCAATAGTTAGAGCAAAAGTCTCAAGTCCAGATATGTTATGCGTTCAGACAAGAGTAAAGTTTTAGTTTATACGTAGACATAGCTTGAAATGTCAATGAAAGCAAGTTTAAAACCTTTAGGATATTTACTAAGTTAAAATAATTGAAGTGCCTAAAAAGAATTTTGAAAAGTCAGACATTTAACCCAAAAGGAATTTAGCTTACATTGTAATTTTCGTCGCTATCGCCTATTCAAGCGACCTTCACAGCCAGCCCAAGAGTGGCTCACAATTCACATGGTCGATCTTTTATACGCACTAAAACACAGCTTGCAGAACATGGTGGGGGGGGGACCAAAGAACGTAGACAGGGTGGAGAAGGTTCTAGGAGCCTCACGGAGCTAGTAGAAGCCCGCTCGTAAACTTGGTGGAGTGTTACTTCTTTTCTTCTTATGGTCTTTGGGCAAGCAGACTCGGCGTGATGTATTCCAGCGGGCGCGCCTTTAGTATTACAAGGGAGGTCGTGATGGCCAGGTGTGTGATGATAAGTGGCTCGCAGTGTTTACATGAGCATGGCCGCGGACGTCTTCGTAGAATTGGGTAAGTTTGCAGTTTCCAGTATTGTAACATTAGCTAGCGGCTAATGTTACAATACAAATTACGTTCCGAACATTTAGAGCGACAGGTCCATTACCAAATTGAGCCACAGAGCTATATCTATTCACGTATGGACAAGATGAAGTATTAAACGCATTAAACTGAGGTCCAGGTTAAGGATGAGGTATCTACTCGTATCGAATTTAAATATCGATAGATAACAGTAGATATCAGTATCGATAGAATCGGTAAGCCAGGTTATCCTAAAGCCATGTTTTAGTTGTCATTTGCTTAATAACTCTATGACATTAAGAATTTGAAAGTTCACTGCCGGACTTACAAAATTTAAACCACCTATTCCTCTCCTAAGCCAGTTCTGTCCACTGTCCAGTCCATCTCATTACACTATCTCTATCACGTCTATTCTAATGTCCTCCTACCATCTGCGGCTAGATCTTCCCAATGGTTACTACATGTTGGGTTTGACAGTCATTATCCTGAACCCAGTTCTAGATCTTCCCAATGGTCACTACCTGTTGGGTTTGACAGTCATTATCCTGAACCCAGTTCTAGATCTTCCCAATGGTTACTGCCCGTTGGGTTTGACAGTCATTATCCTGAACCCAGTTCTAGATCTTCCCAATGGTCACTACCTGTTGGGTTTGACAGTCATTATCCTGAACCCAGTTCTAGATCTTCCCAATGGTTACTGCCCGTTGGGTTTGACAGTCATTATCCTGAACCCAGTTCTAGATCTTCCCAATGGTCACTACCTGTTGGGTTTGACAGTCATTATCCTGAACCCAGTTCTAGATCTTCCCAATGGTTACTGCCCGTTGGGTTTGACAGTCATTATCCTGAACCCAGTTCTAGATCTTCCCAATGGTCACTACCTGTTGGGTTTGACAGTCATTATCCTGAACCCAGTTCTAGATCTTCCCAATGGTTACTGCCCGTTGGGTTTGACAGTCATTATCCTGAACCCAGTTCTAGATCTTCCCAATGGTCACTACCTGTTGGGTTTGACAGTCATTATCCTGAACCCAGTTCTAGATCTTCCCAATGGTTACTGCCCGTTGGGTTTGACAGTCATTATCCTGAACCCAGTTCTAGATCTTCCCAATGGTCACTACCTGTTGGGTTTGACAGTCATTATCCTGAACCCAGTTCTAGATCTTCCCAATGGTTACTGCCCGTTGGGTTTGACAGTCATTATCCTGAACCCAGTTCTAGATCTTCCCAATGGTCACTACCTGTTGGGTTTGACAGTCATTATCCTGAACCCAGTTCTAGATCTTCCCAATGGTTACTGCCCGTTGGGTTTGACAGTCATTATCCTGAACCCAGTTCTAGATCTTCCCAATGGTCACTACCTGTTGGGTTTGACAGTCATTATCCTGAACCCAGTTCTAGATCTTCCCAATGGTTACTGCCCGTTGGGTTTGACAGTCATTATCCTGAACCCAGTTCTAGATCTTCCCAATGGTCACTACCTGTTGGGTTTGACAGTCATTATCCTGAACCCAGTTCTAGATCTTCCCAATGGTTACTGCCCGTTGGGTTTGACAGTCATTATCCTGAACCCAGTTCTAGATCTTCCCAATGGTCACTACCTGTTGGGTTTGACAGTCATTATCCTGAACCCAGTTCTAGATCTTCCCAATGGTTACTGACCGTTGGGTTTGACAGTCATTATCCTGAACCCAGTTCTAGATCTTCCCAATGGTCACTACCTGTTGGGTTTGACAGTCATTATCCTGAACCCAGTTCTAGATTCTCCTATTTGTCCTGCATGTCCTTGCCGCTGTAAACTGTGAGATTTGAGTACCCTAACAATGATTATAGGGTATGTAATTATTATTATGAAACATCCTTCATTCTCTTGATCCCATTTGGACCAAATAATTTCCTTAATATACTAATTTGTGTTTGAATATTCTTAATTTATTTCCGACATGTACAGTACATTAAGAAACCCAGTTTCACTACCATATGTCTTAATAGCCTTAGAATCGTTGTACCTATCTAGCAACAGCAAATAAAACAACTGTATATCAGACTTTATGTACATTTGAATTTATTTTTTCAGCAAAAAGTAGATTTTTTAATCAGTTTTGAAATATGTCTAGTTGCTCCCTCCCTTTTCCAGATACCACATTCCCATTTTTAAATTTTAAGAGTTATTTGGTTATATTTTATATGTTTTACGTGCCTGCCTAATTTAAACTTATAACCACATCAAAAATAGTGTCTTATATTAATTATATACATTTTAAGCGATTCCATAACCCGGGATTCAATTTTAAACTTCCATGTTCAGACGTTATTTGGCTATCCGGGAAGGTCTATTTACTCCCATGGCATATCTATATTTTCTACACTCCTTAAAATGTTTTTTTTATATCAGCTTTAGAAATTTTGAGAGGACTCCTCCTCCTCATTTTCCGTTTCTGTTTGCGGCGGGCTTTATACCCAACCACCTGACAATTGTCAATTTTCTACCACTGTTAGAAGTGATTTATTGAATTAAGTTTGGAAAAATTAAGCTACCCATTTGACCAGCAACCTTTAAGAAATATCAAATATTATACATTTATTTGATTATTTTAAGATTTTTATCTCCGCATCTTACTAACTTTTGAGGCTATAAGCGCGATAATTACTCTAGTGGAGTAGGAAGGAGTAATGAAGGGTTTCAGAGGCAATCTACCCACATTTGCGTGGAAATAGGTTGGAAAACCATTTAGGAAAGACCATGCTTAATAAACATGACTTGGATTTGAATCCTGACCTCCCCGTCCTCAGTATGCAAGTCTAACACTAGAGTGAAGCAATTTGTCCACTAAAGCATGTTTATTTGCTTGAAGGAATGTCTTTACATTCCCGACAAATTTAAATTTTCCACCCCACACATAAAAATATCGTTTATGCTTATATTTACCCACCCTCTTTCTTTATTTCCTTGGGTCTCATTTTAAAATTTAAAATTATCAGGCTTTTTTGTTATTTGTAGTGGTATCTTTCTTTACCTGCCTTCAAAATCTCAGTTTTATACAATACTGAGAAGTGGTAAGTTGTTTCTATAAGTTTTGTAAATTTTGAGCACTCCTATTCCTTTATTACTTTGAAAAACTTAAATATTTATTTGTATATCTGGATATTTCTCTCTACCTTTCTGCCAAGTTTTACGTTTAATCTTTATCTCAATTTATTTTCTAGATAGACTCCTATAGTACACATCCACCCTTATTTCCAAAAGCTTCATGTACATTTTAAAATGTTCGGAATTTTATGTTTTTTTGGAGTGGTCTCTATACTTGCTAAACGAATAAAGGAATAGGTGCATATTTTTGTTTTTGAAACAGTTAGAACCCTATGCAATTTCTTCCGACCCCACTTAGAAATTTCTAATTTTAAGATATATTTGTTTATTTGGAGACTTTTAGCGGCGTGCCAAATTTCAATTTTCTATCACACTTATATGTTTTTTTATACTTCCACTACCCCTACTTCCTGAGAGCATATTCCAAATTTAAAATGCTAGGACACTTATGGTTATTTGAAGTCTTTCTTTACTTTAATTCTCAATTTTAGTTTTTTAACCCCCTGGAAAGTAGTTGTCTCTATTAATTTTGTAAATTCCTAACTCTTATACCCCTCCTTTATATTTTTAAAGAGCATTTAGAAATTTTAATATATATGTGGTTATCCAGAGCTGTCCTTCCTAGTAGCCAAATTGAAATTTTTTAATCATACCTATGTATTTTTTTCGGTTTATACACCCCATTCCTCTATTTACCAAGGTCCTATTCAAAAGTTTTAAATCTCCATGCATTTATAATTATTTGGAGTTGTTTCTTTGACTACCTGCAAAATTTCAATTTTGTACCACATTAATAAGTAGTTATTTTTTATTAGTTTTGTAAGTTTATACCACCACCCCTTATCCATTTTCTTCGAATAACTCGTAGTAATTTCATACTTACAAGTTTTATTTGGTCATCTGGAGGTAGTTTCTCTACCTGTCTGCAAAATATTTATTTTATACCTGATATAAAAGGTATTTAATAATTTGTAGCCCCTACATTTTCTGTAGACCTATTTTAAAATTTCCCATTTAAAGATATTTCTGGTAATATGGGGAAATATTCCTAATCCCGAATTTTGAAGTGAGACTCATCACATACATCGATTAATTATACCTGAAGATACTACTGGAGAGCATTGAATCTAGTCGTCACTAAATGTGCTGTGAAAGCGGCCATTGTACCAAATAACAAGGGACTAACATATAAGAGAATAACAATTTTCATCAATTAGATCATACATTTCTACTTATTTTTACAATATAATTATTATATATTCATCTTTTCATACTTTCGATCAAATATTTTTAGTATCATTCACAAATCAAACTTTAAACAAATTGTATGTATTTTACTCTCAAAAGATCAATATGACTGAAACTTCTAATCTTTAAAATGTTTATATTGATTTATATATTTATTTATATGTTTGTATTTTATTTTAACGTGTCTTAAATAGCTCTCTTTTAATTCTCACAAATTTATAATCACTATCCTTTGTTAGATGCCTAAATATCATAAGTACCTGTTTAACTTGCAATTATTGTATTTTTCTTAGCACCGCATCTTACTACCAGTTCAGGTTATACACTTTATATTTTTTATGTTATGACTATGTTTGTTTATTGTATACCAAATAATTTTAAATCATCTAATATTTATTTGACTAAATTTTGTATTTGAATAGTTGTATTTTATAATTATTCATTTAATTTTTACTAATATTATTATATTTATTTTTAATAAATTTACTAATTGAATTATATTCTCTAAATTACTCTGATATGAGAAAGCATAGAAAGTATTTTGGTAAAAACTCAGGGGTATTTAGCTCAGAAATTGGGCTATTTGAATCACGTACTTATTTTAATCTTTTACAAGGACCTTTTAATATTTAAATTTTTTCTTTGATAAAGGCCTTTTAAAGTTTTATTTAAATCTTAGATCTGCGCCATATCGCGCAAGACATCGTTTAAAATGAGCTAATTTCACAATTTTACGTTATTTATTCTTTGTAATAACAATTTAAATGTAGGGTCTAAGTCTTTCACATCCATTTTAGGCTATATTTTGAAATAAATAGCCACTTTATAAATAAAAATCGTTTTGTGGAATTCTGCAACATGTCTCAGCACTACTTAAAATGAAACTACGTTAAAATCCCTCGCAAATACTTACGTAAACCTTTATTACAGTGACGTAAGAGATCACGTAACTCACTTTTTTCGCGATTTAAATAAGTAACATATTATAATTAATAGTATGTGAAGGGCTCATTACTTTTAAGTAATATTTAGCATTTTAGTAATAATTTAGTTAATTAGAACGTTCTACACGACCATTATTAATAAATCAATCCAAGTATCGTAAGGATGAAAATTGTTTGGAAGAAATAGCATTTACGATTAAAAGAATATGTGAAAGAACCAGAAAATAAATGGTACAGAACTCCCCACGAATTTTCTCGATCTTTTGATAAAAATTGAGATATTTATTCAAAACTCATAATATATGTGAAAAAAATAATATACAATAGCAAGCCCACACATAAATTGACTATAATTATGTAAAACGTTTTTGGGTCCCAGTTTTAAATTCTATAATTTTATTTTTAAAGAATTAATGCCGTCATTTGTATGTTTGAACCGATTAAAAAAAATCGATATTAGGTCCACAAGGAAATTTCGACTTCCGGATAAAATTGTCAACATTTTATTAGGTGTTGCAAATCTTCATACCATCGCATTGCTATTAAATTACTCATTTATAAATTTTGACCAATAAATATGTAAATATTTACTACTGAGTATAAAATGGAGAGTTGTACAAACATTTTCCTAAGGGGTTTAAGGAAAAATAAAAAACTTTTTGAGATACTTACTCATATTTAATTTCTCTGTGGCATTGGAGAATTATTGCTTTAAAACTTGCGGCAGAAAGGAGTGCAAGTAATTTTACAGTTCTTATAGCATTACATTTTCTTGGCCAAAATAAATCAAATATTTCTCCAGTAGCAACATAGAGTTTAGTTTTATGCATATGCTAATATAAACAGATCTTGAATATTTGTCAAGGATGTCCTGGAATTTTGTCAAAACTTTTAAATACAGATACAAAGTTGACAAAATTCCAGGACATCCTTGGCCGATATTCAAGATCTGTTGATATTAGCATGTGCAGAAAACTAAACTCTATGTTGCTACTGGAGAAATATTTGATTTATTTTGTACAGCAAAATGTAATGCTCTATAAAACTGTAAAATTACTCGCACTCCCTTTAAATTAAAGCTCACAAAATTGTATTAATATATTTGCCAATATCTCATAGAATTATGGCTTTATAAAAATATATTTCACATATAAGTTTTTTATTTTTAATAGTTTTACAATTTTGCCATGATAAGTTATTTAGTATCTCAAATAGTTGGGGAGATAAGGAAATTTTAGCTTCTGTAAAATATTCTAAAACTCATTTTTATGAGAAAATGTAAATAGCCAGATTATTTATAGTTTTAATCAACGTTTGTATACGAATTTTAATCAAAATCATTAAGGCCGATTTTGAGAAAATCGATTTTTTATCTTTTCGCCCTTTATTTAAACTACTCTTAATTTTAAGTTTAAACAGACACACAGACAAACGTCATAGCAAATACCACTTTTTAGGGTTCGGGGGGTCATAAGACGTCGACATCCATCAATATTTGTATTATAAATATATCTACATATTTCCTTTGATAAATAATTTTATATCTCATATACTTTCGGAGATATGATAATAAATGAGAATTTAAGCATTTGACCGGAGCCTTTAAATTCATTTTGCCGAAATATTGAGAGTATCCATTTTGTTTGTAATATTATAAATGTTTGGAAATTAAATTTAAACAAAATCGTTAGAGCCAATTTTGAGAAAATCGACTTTTTCTCTTTTTTTCCTTCAGTCAACTACCCTTAACTTCAAGGTTAGATGTACTATCCCCAAAACCTCCTCGGGGTAACCCAATGAAAACCCTTGATATCAAGTTTTAGCTCAATCGGTAAAATAGTTCAGGCTCTAGTTGGCGGTACAGACATACAGACGGAAATTCAAAAACCGCATTTTCTGTTTAGGGGTGTCATGAAACGTCGAGATTAATCAAAATCTCGAGTTCAATAGTTTTTATAATCACAATACTTTCTCTACCTGTAAGATAGCCAGAAAGTAAAGAATATATAAAAATAATTCTTAATTAAGACTACCGGGATTCTAGCCCCAACCTAACTTCTACCAGCTAAAATGTGTAGAGTGAATCTAACCTCTTGGACCACTCAGCCACCCGTGCGCATCTCTAAAATGTTCTTAATCTGAAGAGATTATTTTGCTTTTGTTTTTATCAAAGAGAGAAACTACCTGTTTTTACATCACGTCTTACTACCCAATTGGGTTATACGCATATTTATATTGAGTTGGAATGAGGGATTAGAGGAATTGTACCCTTATTTGTTTGGAAAGAGATTATGAAACTTTTAAAATAAGCATACCTATTAGCCTGGTTGTAATTCAAACCCTAACTTTCCCATCCGTCACCAGCCAGCCTGAGAAGACAAGAGAGGCTCTGAGCGGGATTAGCCAGTGGTCTTTTTCTTTAATAACTTCTTTCTCTACTGACACGCAAGTTCTGGTAAATTTACTGTAAATTTTAATTCACTCATCCCTATCCCATTGATTGAATTAATAATGCTAATCCAGATGGGTAGTAAGACCTGGTGTAAAAATTACAATATTTGTATTGTCATTAAGCAACGTAACTTAACCCTGTTTTGTAATATGAGGCCGTACACTAATAAAACCAATTATAAAAGAGATTAAAACCATTTTAAATTCTTACTGAAACATATACGATTTTCCAAAGTTCTTTAAAACCTTTAAAATAATATTGCATTAATTGCTCATTATTGCAGAAAAAGCTTAATTTTAAAATGTAAATTGATTGATACTTTGATGAGTAACTCTGTTATATAGAAGAGAGGTTGTCTCATCGTTAATTAGCTCTTCTTGCACATTTAAATCTAATTGGGGATATTCAGACTTGTTTCAAGTCCACCCATGGGCTACAGCCGAAACATTTGATGAATTTAGTTCAAATTTTATATTTTGATACTATTTTGAACTAAGATCCAACCATAAAATTAAAAATATTTTACTCTTTTTTAAATCTTAAAGTTGGCTCTAGAGATTTTTTTCCCCATCATGTCCAAGTATCCGTTCGTATTATACGCATATATATCATATATATATATTAACATTGTATCTCACTACTACTCACTACTACGCACCTGTACTAATTACGCTAATCTATTCTAGATAAGGAAGGTTGAATTAAAATTAGGTGTAATCGTACTTGCGGGAAAGAAAAGTATAAACCATTTAGAGAGAAACACTCTCAGTAAGCCCAACCGAGCTTCGAACCCCATTCTTTCCGTCAACCGCAGTCAAATCTATAATAAGAACGACGAGTTGGATAATAGTTATTTTTATATAGGGTAAAAGTAGCTGTAGTCCAATTGAGGATTAAATCCCAGCCTCCAGCACCATAAACCTTACGCCAAAGGTCGAAGATACCTGTGATCTATGTCTTTAAATATATATGTTTAGATAGTTTACTGGAAATAAATATCTAATAATATTTTTAATAAACCTTACAAAACAGACATACTAAGCTATGACTTATCGCATTACTGTAAACGGTCAAGTATAGAATTCCTAACTGTGTTCAACATTTTCAACCATTCAATTTCTCAATTCAAAATATTTTTTATAAGACATAGGAACATGGAAACATCACTATTTTTTGTAATGATAGGATATGATTCTGGCTAGAGGATTATCCTGGGTAGCTCACTTGTACGAGCAATGGTCGGCTAAGGGCCGTAATCATATCCTAGACTCATGAGACAACTAATCTCAAAGTTTAAGAATAACAAGCAATTCAGATTGAATGGGCTGAAGTCCGAATATATAATATATACACGGCTTACAGATTAAATTCCCGTATCCAGATTTCTTTCAACATAATCTATTTGAATTACGTTTTTAAACGGTAACTATCCTGCACTTATTTATTGTGTGTATTTATCGCGTCTATTTAAACATCAGTACTACCGGCATATTTACAATAATGAGGTAGGAATGATAGAGGTATAATTTATATTTAAATGTACCAGCATTTGCGTAGAATGGAAAACAATTTGAATAAATAATAAACATTACGCTTGGCCGATGTTCAAACCCCTACCTTCCAATTACCGGCATACAACATTAGACGATACTGAGGTCTTAGCCTGTGTACCCAGCAATCCGTTAGTTTGGTATATAATTAGATTCCTAACAGAAATTGTAAGTCATTACATTAAGACATAGCACGGATTTACTAATGAGTGGTGAGGTCTTGAAAACGTTCCCCAATGTTACAGTTCCGTGGCAACAGGGAACTGTGTAGGCGAGAGTTCTGGGTCCCGGTCGGACTCACATTTCGTGAAGTGAAATGTCAGAGGTTACAGGCGCCTTTCCGTGTGGACGGGCGGAAGGGAATAATCCGATGCTGGGGGCTGGGAATTCTCGGGTTTAGAGGGTAGAAAAAACATATCACATATATAATAGTATCCCTCATTAACTAACCCATTAATGTACTCCTCTAATTTCAAGATAAATTTTAATAGTTTTATTAGGAAACATTACTATGACAGTAAAATATAATCCAATTGAAAACACGTTACATGCAATTAAAATATCATCCTAAAATCGCAACAATATCTGAAATATCCAGTGAAAAACCAGACTTTTTATTTACACATTCTAATACTCATAGTTTACTAAAATACCACTTTATATTCAATGACAAGTATTTTTACGTACCTCTCATTTGAGTTATCCGCTTATTTACCTTAGGGGGTAGCGGCGAGGAAGATAACCTTTATAAATGTACCCGCATTTGGTGGAGGCGGGTGTAAAACCATGTATAAAAAACAACACAGTAGATCTGACAAGAAATCAAATTCCAAAATATTTATAATATACACAGAAGCCGGTATTAAAATCACGACTTTAAATTAGTAAATATGTTTTTATTTGAATTTTTTAATAAAAATTGATAATAAAAATGAATCCATACAATTTCACCTCAATATTAGGCTTAAGAAAAACGTTGTTTTGAGCTGTTTTAATCGATTCAAAAATTACTATTGTGTGTAATCTTACAGTATGGAAAATTACGAGAAAATTAAAATGTTCAATGAGGAATAAAATAATTATAAAATATTTTTAGAAAGTTAGACTAACATGAAAGAGTTTAAAGAAAGCTTAAAATATTATTTTTTATCACAGAAATTTAATTAAACGATGTTATTCATAGCTAGGCATTTTACATAATGTTTTGGAACTTTGCATTGATCCCTTAGCTTAATAGTATAATTTTTAAACTAAGTGTAACAATAATTATTAGAATGAAATAAGTCACAATCTTCCTTAAAGAATTTTTATTAGGAAATTTTGCAAATATGCTGTGATATTCATAGTAAGCTTTGATTTTGAATAAAACTAGCAGCGTTAAATAATAAATCTCACCCCCTTTATAAATATTTATATATATTTATATTAAGTATATATTTATGAAGAGACAAACTAGAGTATAATTGCTTTTAAACTAGGAGGTCATCAACATTTAATTTTGTACAAACACATAGTGTGTATAGCACGTTGTATTATTATTATTATTATTATTATTATTACTATTCCTGTTCAACAAATCCCCTTGTAATTACCTGTGTGGAAAAATATAAATGTTCTAATGTTTGGCTTATGGTATTATTGCCTCTATGTGCAACATTAATACCACGTAATTTCCCACTCATATGGACTGAGCATATTAAACTAATTAAAAACAGAGAGTAAGTAAAATGAATTCTAATGAAATTAAACGAAAAGGGGAAAACTTTCAAACGCTTGAACGCAATTCTATCCTCTCGGGTCAGAATTAAACGTTCCACGAAAAAACTGTAGCCGAGCTAACTCTGGTTGTGTACTGAATAAACTTCTAGTATTGACCAGTGTAGGCAATTGTGTATTCTCCGCTGTGTAGCCTGTGTGGTAATGGTATTATTACCGCTATTCTGAGCCCCTTGTTACGGGTCAGTGTAGGCAATTGTCTAATATATATTGTGTAGTAGCTGGTATTATAACTCCAGTTCTATATTAACCCCGTGCTATTATAAGTGTAGGCAATTTTGTATACGATTGTGCACAACACATTGTATAGCTAGCCCTATTCCATTTGAATTATTTGTAATGACCAGGGCAAGCAATCATAAATTTAGTTCCACTCCTTAATTTGGTTATTAGCGCGTTTTCTTACTGTATTAAGGATTCTGGTTTCAATTTACAAAAATACTCGAAGACTTTATCTTTGATGAAATTCATTTTTATAAACTAATAGGCAAGGGACTGAATGTTGTGATTGATCTAGAAATAGGTTGGTTTAAAAGTCGAGCTCGATACTTATTGGTTACTTGAATACGCAATACACATAAATATACATTTTCATTTAAAACAAAATATTAATTAGCTACTACGTAAAGAGTTATGCCACTTTCTATTACATGAAATGAATTTCGAGAAAAATTTCACTGTTTTTTTAGAAGTTTCTCTAACTAATCTAAAGTAATCAGACGTCAATCACCTAAATAATTGTATGGTTACTTAATAGTAACGTAACGTAAGCGCTTATCTCTCCTTTTAATCTATATTAATAATAATAATAATAAAGTTCCGGATTTTTATAACCTATAAAAAGTCAAAGTATGACAGATAGAATGATATTCCAACTTCTAAGAAATTACTTTTAATTTTAAAAAATTGACCAAAAAAGTGAGAGAAAACTCGCATTAAATTAACAATAATAAAGTAAACGTGCACTCTACAAGTGAACACTAAGACATCTGCATGCAGCGATGAACCTTTAACAAATAAGCTTGCATTCCGGTAAATACTATTATATATTTTTATTTTAAAAATATTGCTCTATAAGCTATCTCACCATTTACTTTCAAGCTTGGTAGTAATGAATTACTATAAAAGTGTATTTTCCAACCACGCAAGTAAGGAAGGTACTTGTATTCTTCATTAACTTCTCGGTTTAACAATTGTGTGGGTAGAAATCATATTATTGAGTATTCACGCAACTTACAAAATATTAGTCATATTTAGGCCTATATTCAAAACAAATGTATGATCAAACAATGATGAAAAGCAAGATAACATTACCTAAAATATAAAATGACTAATAAAAACCAGGAAATAAACTGTAAAATATACATTTTAACAACCAGGGGATCATAAAAGTATTATTTATAAGAATAAAACAGCCAACGCTTTTATTTATACATTTAGTGAGTATTTACTCCATTTAGATATCATATTCTGAAAATGACACCTGGACACGGGAATCTAACCCGGGACCTTTGGCCTAGTACGAGAATGCTCTAACCACTGACCTATCCAGGAATCGTCCCGTACCCAGGGTAATTCTTCACTCATATTTTAAGGCAGAGTCTGTGATGGACGTGCGGAAATCTTCGGCTACAAATGTGTGATTTTATTGAGATCACGAGCTATCAGATAACGCAGTCACCTTCGACTCGGTAGTTGGCTTATTGTTGCCACTTGTACAGTAAAATATGAGTTAAGAATGACCATGCGCATAGCATGACTCCTGGATAACTCAGTGGTTAGAGCATTGTCGTACTAAGCCAAAGGTCCCGGGTTCGTTTCCCGTGTCCAGGTGTGATTTTTCAATTTTCAGAAGAAGATCATAAAAATGTTTATTTATGGCTATAAATGGAAATTGTTGGTGATTAACTATAAAAGGTAATAAGGGTTTTTTACATGTGATTTTTTGTAGCTTTTTCATTCTCTTTCCTCGTCAGCAATGGCATATTACATCCTTCTTGCCCCTTAAAATAAGTCATTATTAGCTCTTATTTTTAAGCCAGTAATTAAAATTTCATACTAATACTGATTTTCAAGCAATATATTCCAGGGGAGTAATGGAAACGAAGTAGAGAGGTTAAGTGGGAGGAATACAAACAGCAATGGATAAATAGGCACTTTGGGAAGCATTTGTAATCCCATAGTGTTCTCTATCTCGGGAATGGGGAAAATTTATTTTCTGGGTGTTGCTTAAAACAAGTGAGGGTTTTACTGAGAGCTCAAACCAAATAAATCGTGCAAATCAATTTGCTGATAGCTATTGGTACTGGTTATGAGACAAGTGTTCGTCTGTATCGTGTACAACTAGAAACTATGTTAATTCATGGTCTACTGCTGGATATATATTACATCTTATCTAACGAGATAAAGTCAGTAACATTTCGTGAAAACTTTTTTTTTAGTTTTTGTTAGTAAATAATTAAGTCAAAAGAAATGGGAATTCCAAAAAATGAAGATCTGCTGAAAATAAAAGTTGAAAACGTAGAAAGAATTGAACACTTCAAATATACGGGAACTCTGCTGACACAAAATGTCTAATGCACTAAGGAAACTATGTCAAGAATCAGCATGGCCGAGGAATCTTTCAAAAACAAAAGTTTACTGCTGAACAGAAAATTGAGTTTGTAATTGAGGAATAAGCTGATGAAATGCTACATTTGGAGCATCGCACTGTATGGAACAGTTGACTCTTAGGAAGAGGGAAAAGAAATGCTTGGAAAGCTTTGAAATGTGATACTGGTGAAGACTTAAGAAGATCAGGGGAACAGACAGGGTGACAAATGAAGAAGTCTTAAAAAGTGTAGGTGAGAAGAGAAACATTTTGGATGTGATACTTCAGTACAAAGCAAACTGGTTCAGGCTCATCCTCAGGAGGAACTGTCTTCTGCATGACGTCAGAGAGGAAGGGAAAGAGGAGCTTAGGAAGAAGAAGTGTTCAAATATTGGATGACCTGAAGGGAATGAGATAATTCTGGGAGCTGAAGGAGGAGGCAGAGGACAGGGCGCATTGGTGTTCTAAGTTCACTTACAAAAGGAATGGAACTATTATTTTATGGTTTTTAAATATGAATTACTTATAAAGTACTATTTAATAAGGAACAAAAAGTTACGCAGGTCAGTGTTTAATCCATCCATGTGAACTAGCTTAAATCAAGTCTTATAACTTTAGGTAAGTAGAATACTTATGATGTAGCGTTTTCAAGTTTGTGCGTAGGACTTTTAGGAAGAAGTATCATTTTTACTTCGTGACCAGGCACATTTTATAATTATATGAATCAGTTTTGGAAGTAGGGAAGGGGTAGAAGAGTTTACCGAGGTAATCGATAACAATGCGATATAAAAAGTCTTCTTGCAGCTCCTGGGGATATCCATCCAACACAGCTCGCTCAATTTAACACGTATTTACCTTTTACAACACCTTAACTTCTAGGTAGATGATTCAGTACTTCATGATAGTATTAAATTCTGGCTTCTGCCGTTGTTAACAGGAGGAATATATAATATAGATATGTTACATACAATTGCAAGAAAATCGTACCTCATACCATTACACAACCATCTTACACCATCACTCACAATTCACAATCCCACAAAAGCATAATCTACATACATCCCCCCATACTCCATTTTAAGAGAATATGCTCATTCATATCTACCCCGAGAACCGGTGTTCTTATTTCATAATCAAATAACACAGGGTAAATAATTAATAATTATGCATTTATACAGTTTCACTTTATATATTAGCCCATTGTATCACGAGGATAAGTACTTGCAACGGTGACCTGTAAATCGCAAAGCAAAACTAGCCTAATCACTCCCAGCCATCTTAATCTATCTGTCAAGCAGGTCTGGAGTAAGGTGAGAGCCGAACGATGTCTTAATGTGGATTCACACGTTCACTGAAAAACAAGAGAAGAACAGATATGGTCACGCGGTGATTTATACACCAATGACATAATATAAGAGCATTATGCATTATCATTTTGAAAATAATTTGAAGCTGTTTCAACTTTTTAGATTCGGTGGGACGTCATCTGCATGGGAGATCCACACAAATTTCAAAAACAAACTCAACCAGTGCACTTATATCTACGAATCAAATACAAACAGACAGCTGCGCTTACAGTTGTTAAGAGATTGGAAATAGATCGTTAAATGGAAAGAGGGTTTGTCGTTCTCTTTCTGTTTTATTTTTCACGACACAAAAATAGTTAATATGAAAACAGTCATCGTTACATTAATCTTAAGAAACTGTGAATCCACTAGAAAACAAAATATGATTATACTCTGATTCGTTTAATTTTCCTAGAGGAAAGCCTGGCTTTTAAATTGGTTAGTTACATGCTGTTTATCTCAGTGAGAGCAGACACACTGTTACGTGCATCTAGTTTTACATGTACACCTCATGGTAACAGTAATTCTCTGTGTTACGTCATTCAGTAAAGCTATCCCAAAAGTATGTAGTAGATGCTTATTGCAAGACTAGGGTCAACTGAGGGCTTTGGTTTATCAAACTTAACTGGTAAAAATTCCGTGTATATGAGTACCAAATGTTCTTTACTCACCTTGAAGTTGCTGCAAGAAAAAAAAAGTCCAGTTGGTAAAGTTGTAATCTTACTATCCTCTTTTTAGGGCTCTTCATACCAGATTCATCAGCCTTTCCAAGAATTGATCGCTATAATAAGGAACTTTCTAAGTCCAATCTATTCGTTATCTTAATGTGTATCCCCAAATAACCTTAAATTCTTTTAGCCCAACGTGGGGCAAAATAACCTGAATATTATCGAGATAGGATTTTCAGAGTCTTCAAGGCAAAGCTATAATTAATCATTGATGATATAAATGTCAAACAAAGCTTTGGAGTGTGTGTCGCCTACATCTATTACATTGAATTTCCAAAACGTGGACTTTCACACTACCATCTCTTGGTGTTCTCCCATGAGCGTAATAAATTGGAAACTCCAGAGGCTGCTTAGAGACTAATAAGAGTGACCATTTCTTCTCAAACTGAAGAACCTATGTTGCATGAATTGGTAAAGTCACAAATAATACAAATGAGAACTGGCCAGCAATCTCCATGATACAGGGAAGGAAAACGCAGTTTTAATTTTCCTAAGGCGTTTGTTCAGTACAAAAGGCCCAATGACGGTAACGTTCTTTAAATCATTCAAAAATACTTATGGTTATTATTATTTAGTGCTCGTTTTAAATCTACATTGCATGTCTTTATTTCAGTTCTCCCGAGGCCTGCTGGAGACACTTCACAGTCAATATGCAGCTTTGCTGTCCATTTTCTCAACAAACAATAAGTAATAATTTGAAACAATGACGTTTGATCTGTTATAAAGAGGTCGGCCAACTTTATGACACGTCTCACGTATTTTTTCAACATAAACATAAGAAACACAAATATTTTCATATCCAGATACCATATGATTCTTCACTTCAAAAATAAAAATAAATCCGGTCCCAACCAACATAAACATTACTTTGGGCTAGTGTATGATATCGCTTATAGCCGCTTATATATACGAGTAATAGCTGAAAAAATCACAGATAATATATATAAATAAATATCTAATGTTGTATGTTTCTAAACACAAGAATTCCAAAGAGCTAGAAAGCTTAAATTTTGTAAAGTATTAAAGAAACCACTTAAGGTATAATCAAAAATGAAATATTCAAAGGCTCTTAAATAACAAAAATTGTATGAAATATAAACTTTTTTGGGTTCATCAATTTCATTAATTTTTATGCCAGATTTACTTTAAAACAACAGATTTACAGCAAAAGTTTCAAACTCTAATCCAAATATAAATTACAGATTATTATACAGTGACCAGGTTGTATAGTTTTGTTGTATTGTATCCATATTAGATCCTAAAAATATGTTTATTTGACAAATGTAAATGTTTACAGCTGACAAAAAGTTTTTTGTTTAATATTTGTTACTATAAATAAAACTAATGTTTTGTAGAAATTCACGTTCCACCGAAATAAATTGAAATGTTATTATCTGTTACTTTGAAGGCAGGCTACATTCATGTTAACACTACCTTTGTTTTATGATAGAGGACACGGTGGAAATGTTTTTTGTTTAACTCCGTAAAAGTCAGGATAAAAAACTTCTTAAGGTAGATTGTACCAACCGATTGCTCTAATAACTATCTGTGTCGTTAATAAAACATTTAACACCAGCATGGCGAGATATAATAGTGAGGCTCTCATCATAGAAGACAAACTGTTCATACAGAATGAGGCAACAATAAACCGAGTCATGGACTAGCTTAAGTCAATCAACTGTTGCATAATATAATGAATAGTCATTTCCTTCTCAGGAGAAAAGTCTTCCTATTTGGAAGTGACTTCACGCAATATTGGCCAGTTCCTCCACATTTTAATAGAATAGCAATACACAGTTCAGCATTAAATACTCTCAGGTGAGGCAGGAGTTTCAAATTCTACGGCTAAACAATGATATACATCAATTGACTGTAAAATACAGTGAGTAGATTATCAAATTGGGTGATGAACTAAAAAACAGTCACAGCTTTAAAGAAAATATAATATAATTGTCAAAGAATTCCCGCCCGTAAACAGTAGTGTACCTAATGTAAGTAAACGACTTTTCAAGTTTGAAAACATCACACCTTGTCAGGTCAGCAGTCATCCTTGGGGAACACTCCTTTAACCCATCATGACTGTGTCCTCCACTGAAGGGGGATGAACTCTGGCTGTCATCATCCCCAGAGAGCTGTGAGCCTCCTCTCCCTCTGCCTTGGCCGAATAACTTCAGCAGCAGGAGTTAGTCCCTCCTTTCAGTGATTGCCAAATACTAACGTAAGATAGTTAAGACACAACCTAGGAATCGTTTAGTAGTAAGAGCTATAACATAAGTCAGCATTTAAGGGAGTCATAAAACTGTTTAGGAATCATCCTGAAGAGGGTTTTCAACCCAAGCCCATAACCATCTCCCCCTTGCCCCCTCACGTCCCGTTTGTGACCTCAGAGGAAGTAAGAATCTTAGCCTTAGAAATCACCGTAAAACATCTTTCAGTCTAAGTTTCCCAGCAGGGGTCTCGTAGATGTGGTCTGGCCAGCTTTCCCCGAAGGTAAAAACTATCAACCGCTTTTGCGTCTGGTGATGTTTGGATCCTCCCTCCCCCAGTCACTACCACACAGAAGACCTTTACACAGATTTAGTCGTCCATCAGAGAAACCTACTGTACGTTGGTTAAAAGCCGTCATGAAAGGGAAATCAGTAAGGATTTGTACAGGATTCCTGCAGGCAAGCCAGGCCAAGGCAATTTCCCCGAGAGAGAGAGCACCTCTCAAACTTATGGGCTTTCAACCCCAACCCGGAGCTATCCCCCTAGAATATAAGTATCAGAGGAAATATTTACACATTAATTTAGGTTGAACCTAAGTTCAATTTCGAAACTGTATACACCGCCTTCCTGTGCCCACATACTAACGAAGCTGTTATATTACATATTTTAGAAGGAGAGGTCCAATGTTACATTAATGTGAATTCAGTCAATTGTGAGAATGTACAAGGACAAAATATCCAGCAGATATTTTAAATATTTTTACAACTTTGGGAATGCTACCCCACAAGTTAAACTTAAAAATACAATACTGCTCTTTAGGAACTAAACAAGGTAATTGCAATGGAACCCGCTTAGTCACGAAAAAAATTGAATACACGTCTAACCATTGCATCAACTTTTTAAAAGAGTATCTTAAGGAAAAATATGTTTGATACTTAAAATTGATTTGGCCCCTATACACCCCATCATCCCCTTTATTATGAGAGGCAGTTCCCATTTAAACTGGTGTTCTTGATGACTATTAATATGTCACGAGGTGAAACATTGGATAGGATTGGTATTTATTTGCCCAAGCTCGTTTTCAACCATGGAAAACTGTACGTGGATTTTTATAGGGTGTGTAGTTCAACAACAACAAGTGTTAAATAAAGTATACCATAGATCAAATTATACAACACTAATATAAAAAAACACGGACTAAAAATAATAAATTTTATTTGATAAAAATATAATGATTTTATTTCACTCTCACTTTATCCATTCTTACTTAGAAGACTTAACTAATAGAACTAGATGTTTTAACAGCTAACCCAACTAAAAAGGGGGTAGCATTCCATTCGTTTACCAAGGCGATGTTTTGTTAGGTTAGTTACTATTTTTTTAATTAACAAGTCATAGAAAAGCTTAAAATCTAATATTATAATTTACATTTAATAATAGTTTTTTAAAATTGGACTTTAAAAGGTGTATTTTAGCATAAAGAAGTGTTAGTTGAAATTTAGTTAGGGAGGTGGCACAGACCTCTTTACATCCCACCTTTCCTCTTCTTGGAAACGTTCCTGCTCATACCAAGAGTGCATTGGTTTGACTATTTGAACTTCATATCTGTTTTGTGTATAATAGAGTCTTGAACATTTTCTAACAAAGTTCATAGTGTCAATATTCTAACATCAAATGTGTGGTAAAACGGAAGTTAATTTCAGCTTGCACCATTAAAGTCTCAATTAGAAGGTTGGCACAGTTTTACTGGTGCTAAATAAGTTGATGCTCGAATTTAATGGCGTTGCAGGTTATTATTGGTTAATCTCAAGCAATTATAGGACAAATATCAAAGTTGTATCCCAAACTGTTAACTTAGCATTCAGTGAACGATAAACCAAAATTCACATTGATGCCGAGATTTAACCCGTACCCATATATTAATAGTAAAACGCTCTACCATCTAAGCTGAGACGTTGGACTAGGCAACAGTCAGTCCCCACAGTATTGAGTACGGGTACAAAAGCGCCAGTTTCTCTCAAATTGGCTTGATCAGTGACGGAAAGATTGGAGCTTGAATTCAATATGTATGTGAAAAGTTATTTGTATGTGTGTGTGTGTGTGTTACACGTGTCTTACTACCCATCCGCGTGTCACATAGGCTTATATATACACACACAGAGGTTGGGACAAAGAAGGTATTATTTAGAAGAACTGTACCCAGGTTTACGCGGAATATAATTTAGGTAGAAAAACCTTAGTACACCCCGGCCATGACTCAAACATCGACTTCCACCTCACCGAAAAACCATACCATACGAGTTTGTCTTTTAGCCCATGTGCCCACTATGTGGGCTAGATTTTAACTAAATTATTTCTCAGTCTCCCTCCACGAAAATGAATAAACGCTTTTTGAATCTAACTTTCTAGTTCTTACTCTCATTATTCTAAGATACGCTTATAGTCGGAAGAATAACAAACTCAAACTACCAATAAAAAAGATCAAAATTGGAATCCACAATTCCCGCACTAATATGAAAATGGTCTAGATCTCAAACTTATCTTCTCTGGTTTAATGGTGACGGGGAGATTGGAGTTCAAATCACGGTTGGGTTTGCTGAGGATCGTTATTACTTCACGGAAACAAGGGTACATTTCCTCTTATTCCAACCTTCCTCATATCTACCCCTATAGTGTAAATAGGCCAAACGGCTATTTAGATTCGACTGTACATCTTGAAGTTTTGCAAATCTCTTTTCCAAGTATTACTATGTTTATCACCTCACCAAAAGTGTGCTACTTTAGTAGCTAGGGCAGTCATCACATCAACCCCTCTCGCCCCTCCTATACCATCCTCCCCTTCGGAGTGTACTTGCATTCCACAGTTAATCCAGGCAGCCACCAATCACCCCTCTCCCCGATCAGTTCAACTTTGTTGCTTGCTACTAAACAAAAGACAAGCCATCACCGATGTACTCTCCAAGGAGTGATGCCGAGTTTTTAGCCACATATCGGGGTTTTATAGAATGACGTCCAAAGCCAAAGGACGAGGGTTAGAACCCTCGTAAAAGAATATTTTTCTGAGATATCTTAGGAAATCGTCGTTTACAATGAATTTTGATATTTTTATTTGGTTTATCTAGTATTATAAAAATATATAAAAATATATTTTCTTCCTTATATTAAAAAAAAGCCCTTTCTTTTTGTTTTTATCACTTGTTGATCACCTCTCCCGCATCCGACTGATCTCGATCTCCCACTCACCCCTCACGCGGGGTCAGTGGAAGGCCGAGAGGCAGTGCAGCGAGAGAGGTAACCGGTAATGTTTATTATTCGTTCCATTTAAAGAATACATGAGGGTGCTTAAGTATTAAAACAATCAAATATTTATTCTTCTGAATCAAGTTCCTGACGTTCCCCGTCCTCGTCCACGCCATCAAGAGATGTTTGTGGACCCGCCGCCACCACCTCTCGAGGGCTGGAACATGTAGGTCGGTGCTGGAACTGGTGGCGGCGGGATGAAATAGAAAAAACTAAATGAAAACACCACTTGGTTCTAGGTGATAGGATGTTAAAAAAAATTGAACTATCTTAAAAAAATTAATGAGCCAGGAAAAAGTGTCCAAAGTTGACGAAAAATTGCAATATTTTAAAATTTATCTCAATGAAATAGAATGCACCCACTGTACGCCTACTTCACTTTACAAATACTGTTCACCTTTTTTGAACATCTAACTAACAAGAACATTGTATTCTAAGATATAAAAAAAAATCTGGATTAAATAAAAGACGGTAAACTATGTTTACATATAAAATAATCTATTTATTATTGTTATAAAATGATTTTAAACTATCTAGAACGCTTTTCTATTTATTGCTACGTTTAGTACACAGGTTATTAACGACATAGTATTTTTAAATTAATTTAGTTAACACCATGTCTTACTACCCGTTCGGATTATAACCTATGTAATAATTACAATAATTATTTAGGGATTAGGAGTATTTAATTGAGAGGAAGTGCACCCAAATTTGCGTGAAAGGAAGGTGTAAACACGTTTTAAAGAAAACCCTCCTCTGTCCACCCAACCATTATTCGAACCTCTATCTCCCTATCATCGGCAGTCTAGTCTACTGCGAGATTCAAACCTCGACCACTCTGTCCATGGCGATCAAGCCAACGGCTCTACCTGTAGAACACCACTGCAGGTAACTAAGCTTTGTAAACAAATATTTACTCTTTCTCTTTACAACTCGAAGAGAAAGTATTGTGATCGTCACTAAATTTGAACTCGATATTTTGACAAATGTCGACGTTTAATGAACCCCCGAAACAAAAAAAAACAGTTGTTTTCGCAATGCCATCTATCCATCATTCTGTACCTCGGGTTGGAGTCGAAACTATTCTACAGATTGGGCTATAATTTGGTATCTGGGGTTTTAATAAGGTCCCGCCGAGTTTAAAAAAAATAGATATTTAACCCTAAATTTAAGAGAGTAAAGCGATTTTCTCGAATTTCGCTCTAAAGTTTTTGAATTAATTTTATATCTAGAAACTTCATTACTATGACAAGATGTGAATTCTCATTTTATCAATGGACATGACTTTTGAAAACGTGCCACCACAGGTTTTTATAACGTTTACTCTATGAACATTAAACATTACCGGATTGAAAAGCAGTTTATTAACAGAAATATTAATATGGACTAACAAAAACTAAATACATATCAGACAAGAATATACTATAAACAGAACTACCAACATATACATAAATAATGAATAAATGTTAAATTGCTATACCAACACTTCGCCTCAATTTAACATGCATTAAGAGGACTGAGAGGAAGCAAATGTCTTAAACATGGATGAATCCTAATATTGGGTGCAAGAAACAAAGGTGTGAAGGGAGGTAAATGTCGTGAACTTGGAGGAATACATAATCTATGATGCATTCAATCCCACAACTTACATAGTTGTTTAAACTTAGTAACATTTAAGCTTTTGGTTAAAATGTCAGCAATTTGAAATGTACTTTGAACATATTTAATCTTTAGAACTTTATCACGCACTAACTCCCTTACAAAATTATATTTCACATCCATATGTTTAAATATTTGTGTTCCCACTTCTCAAGACACTTGATGGCAGGCTGGTTGTCCTCATATATGGCGGGCACTTTGGGGTTGATTACCAGCTCCAGTAGTAGACTACGTAGCCACAAGACATCAGTACAGGCATTGGCAAGTGAAATGAATTCTGCCTCACAGGTACTCAAGGCAATAGTGGGCTGCTTTCTAGTTGTCCAAGATACAGTTGAACTAAAAACTTTCAGAAGAAATCCAGATGTTGACTTACGACTGGAATTATTGGCTCAATCTGCATCAGCATATGCGATAAGGGGTGTACCTTCTTCTTTAGGAAAGCGTAGAGCTAGGTGTGAAGTTCCTTGTAAATAGCGAAGAATGCGCTTCACTGACTCCCAGTGAGTGTTAGTTGCACAGCTTTGAAACCTGCTTGAAATAATTGACAGAAAAACTCAGGTCAGGTCTGGTGCATAACATTAAGTGCATCAAACTGCCTATGAGCTCTCTGTATGGCTTGATGTCAATTATAGAGATTGATCCTCCATCTTCAATAGGGTTTTTTGTCTCCATTGGTGTTTTAGCTATTTGCAGTTTTCCATGTTAAATCTGTCATAAAAGTCTTTTGATATAAGATGGTTAACTAAGATATATACTATCATTTATTTTCTCAATTTTTATTCCGAGGAAAAAGTGTAAGTGACCCAAATCTTTCATGTCAAATTTAGCTTTAAGTGCAACTTTGATCTTCTCAAGAGGTTGTATGTGAATACTGCTGATGATCAAATCGTCAACAAAAATCAGTATGTAGACTTTGGTATCCTCGACAACATGTAGGTACAGACATGGATCATTCTGCACTGGTTGAAAACCAAGTGATCTAAGAAAAGTGTCAAGGCACATGTTCCATTCTCTGGGTACCTGCTTTGAGGCCATACAATGATTTCTTGAGCTTGCAAACAAGTTCTAAATTATTTGAAAAACCAGGGGGTTGTTGCATGTAGACTTCTTCAGAAAGTGTTCCATGCAAAAATGAATTCTTCACATCCATCTGACATGCATGTAAATCTTCTTGATTAATGATGGCTATC
The DNA here is from genome assembly GCA_902151445.1 of Timema monikensis. NCBI lineage: Eukaryota > Metazoa > Arthropoda > Insecta > Phasmatodea > Timematidae > Timema > Timema monikensis. Next base: position 84,241 of record CABFVZ010002011.1, on the reverse strand, counting down.
ATTGTTATCACAGTAGTCAGTCATACGTGCTACTGGGGCATAAGTCTCACTAAAATCGAAATCTTTCTTCTGTTGACAACCTTTAACCACCAACCTTGCCTTATAGCAATCCTTATTACCATCTTGATCTCTCTTGATGCCAAAGACCCAGCGACAGGAGATATCTTTCCTACAAGGGGGTAGGGAAGTTACTTCCCAGGTGTCATTTTTCTTGAGGGAATTAATTTCCTCTTCCATAGCTATCCTCCAGTTCCTCTCATCAGGTCTACCCTTGACATCATCAAAATCTTGAGGCAAATTGTCAAGAAAACTTTCTGCATTCATAGAAAATGCTACATAATCTTGCAAATAGCTTGGTTTCAAGCGTGGGCGTAAGCTACGAAGAAATTCACCTTCATCTGATAGGGGAGGCGTTTCTTTGTCTAACTCTTCATGACTGGCTTCACCTGAAGGTAGGCTTCTTTCTGATGGAATGGTAACTGTTTCACAAAGTAGTGGTGCTTTCACTGCTGAGGATGTGTTCATGTTTTCTCCACTACATGTGGCATTTTCATCAAAAAACACATCATATGCAAAAACAATCCTTCTTGTGATCGGGTTCAACATCCTATAGCCATTGGGGCAATAGCCGACCATGATGCACTTTTGGGTACGATTGTTCAGTTTCCCTTTAAGTAGCTCATTAGGAATGCGTACGTAGCCAATACGCAATTTTGACAAGTTTGGGCGTTGATAATACCAGACCTTAGCAGGAGTTTTACAATCCAAAGCTACTGTTGAGCGTCTATTAACAATATGTACTGCTGTCATCACAGCTTCTGACCAGAGATCTTTCGAAAGATTTGCGCTTAGTAACATACACCGCACACGCTCCATTAGTGTTCTATTAATGCGTTCACTTACTCCGTTTTGAGAGGGTGTGTATCTGATAGTATATTCAAACTGTATACCTTTGAATTCAAAGTATTTCCTCATCTCTGAAGATAAGTATTCTCCACCTCGGTCACACCTGAAGCGGCTTATTATTTCATTAAAGTGAACAGTTGCTAGATCTTCATACTTCTTAAAACACTCGAATACCTCTGACTTTTCTTTGATCGTGTACACATAGGTAAAGTGACTGTAATCGTCAATTAGGGTATGTATATATCTATTACCGTCATATGATGTAGGACTGATCAGACCCATGACATCACTGTGGACAAGCTGCAAGGGGCGCTTAGCCCTTGAGAGAGTTTTTATATGAGGCAATTTAGTCATCTTACCTTGGATACAATGCTCACATGGAGATCCCTGAGTTGTAAGTTTTTCTATACACACACCGTTCATACCATCAACCATTTCACTAAGATATTTCAAACTGGTATTGCCAATATGCGCCAGTCGTTTATGCCATAGATTTTTACAATCTACATAAAAACATTGGCACAGGTATTTTGAACAGAAAATGTCACTAAATACATTTTAGAAGACTCGGATGCAACTGCTACAAGTTTATCATGCTTGAAAATTTTTGCTACACTTGCTTCAAAAATTACCTTGCATCCAATGGAATCCATTCGTCTAACTGATAAGAGGTTATGTTGTAGACCAGGCACGATAAGAATACTTCCCAGCTTGATCACATTGATTTTTCCATCCATCTCAAAAGACACACCGAGATCACCAACCTCTGTCGCTTTTAAATTTTCAACTGATTTTGACAGCTTGATATTCGCAGGACTTGGGAGATTATGAATATTAGTTAGAAGATGACAATAAGTAGCACAGATCATAATGTAGCACCCGTCGATCGTAATTCACGAATCAATTTATCTAATCTATTAAAATGTACCTCCAGAGTTTCACTTGATGGATCGAACTTCATCAATAAAAGACTTTTACGTAAAAGTAACTGGTTAGCTATGCCTTTTCTTGCGTAGGTATTCATAAGGGAAAGCCATATCTCAAATTAAGATTCTTTAGCCATGGCACATTCAAGAACATTGTCTGAAAGTTTCTGGACTAATTGAGATTTGCATTTTCTAACTGTTTTCTTCCACTCCACCAGTTCTTTTGTCTTCTTATTCGATATTTAAGAGCTATCAGCTTAGTTGAAAATTACTTTCGTTCGGTAAATACTTTGAACTACTTCCAGCAAATTGAGTTCATCAAGCAGTGTTTCCATTCTAAACTTCCAGTTATTGAAGTTTGAACCATCAAATAATGGAACACGATACTTTTCTTCATCTGTCATGGTGGCTAACAAGGCTTCTTATAGGCTAAATCTTCTAGAGGTTAATGTTAATGTTGATTATTGATGCACACAGACAATAATAAGTGTTCATTCCTTTAAAGGACTCTGGGCCCATAACCTGAAAACGTACCACCGCAGGTTTTTATAACGTTTACTCTATGAACATCAAATATTACCGGATTTAAAAGTAGTTTATTAACCGAAATATGAATATGAACTAACAAAAACTAAATACATATCAGACAAGAACATACTATAAACATAACTACCAACATATGCAAAAATAATGAATAAATATTAAATCGCTTTACCAACAAATTTGAGGGTACCTTACACAAGGGAATTTTCCAATTTTCATCATTTATCCACAACTTTTTAAATATGTGATAATGTATCGTTGAAAAGTTTTAGTAGGCCTCCTATTAAAGGTAAAAATATTTTATTTTAGGTATATTTTTATGATAGCAAAAAGTTTTGAGCCATAAACAAATAATTGTATATTATTTTTAATCCAATTCTTAGAAAATGAATTTGTTTCTTATGCTCTTTGGTGGAAAAAGACAAGTATTTTCAAGTGACAGAAATAATAGCTTTGACACACATAGCCACTATCCCCTAAGTAAATTCCTGGATGCACCACTAAATCTTAATATCTTCAAAATTAATTCTGCCATAAGTAAGAAACGGTCTTCTTTGTCTATAAAACCCGAATAAAACTATTTAGGGAAAGTATGGTCGCCTCTTCCTATAAAACCAATGCTATGCAATAAGATTTTATCTAATCAAGAAACATTGTTTATGAAAATTATTTATAAGATAGACAGAACCAAACTTACTTTATAAAAAAACTTTTAGCATAGTTTATGCTAATACATCACAGGCAGTGGCGCAGGAACGGGGGTAAATTCCTCCCCCCCCCCACAAAAAAAATTGCGGAAGTTAAAAAGTATAAATTTCACTCCCCAAAATAATACAGTAAAACTTTCAGATAGTGTAACTGATCTTGTTGAAGCAAGATACAAAGTTCATACTAATGTAAAATGATAAAAATAAAATGTGCTTAGAGCACACACTGAAGAAATTTTGAAAACTCTAATATTAATACCAGCTACATCAGCTACAACAGAAAGAATTTTTCAATTCTTATACGAATAAAAAACTATCTTCGTTCCACAATGAGGCAACATAAGACTAAATCACCTGTGTCTGCTTAATGCATACCCTGGGAGGCTCAACAAACTTGAAATTGGTAAAACTAATTAGTGGTTTTATAGCTATTAACAAATATAGGGCAAAGGTATATGAACATTTACTTTAATTTTCAGTTTTTCAAATTTTTTGTTGAGTCGCATCATGTATAATTTTTCTCAATTAGTTTTGTGTGTATTAAATCTAATTTTTGGCATGATTAAAATAAATGAGAAAAATGAACGATCAGACCGTTAAATACCGGTATCCCTAATTATACGCGATCACACTTTACGCGTTTATACTATAACGTGATTAAAAATAAATAAAGGATAATGTATGGTTGGCTGTAGTTTCACTATCACCCTGTGCAGTGGTGGCGTGACCTTTTGCGCGCACATTACAGTGAGGAAACATATATTTAATCTACAGTTTTGTGTTAAGGGGTTGGTATTGACTACATTGGATATTCATGGGCAGAAGTTAAACAGTCCTAAATCAAGGGGGCTTAGAAAAATATTTGGCCTGAAGTTTCTAATTCTCATGATTTTGATCCTAAGCACGGGCTTTCCAGTTCAAGATATGACATCGTTGACAAAGCAAGATGTTGGATTTGAGGACATAGACCAAGCAGGTGTGGATGAATTGCTCCAATCCCACTCAACAGAACTCACCAATAAATATCTTCTAGAAATGGAGAATGGCATAAAGGATGAAAAGGAATAGCCCTATGTTGTTGATCTTATCAAAAACGTCAACAAAACAAATTGATGCATGGTTAGAAGCGCCCAAGTTACCAGAGAGATTGAGTGTCTTATTACATATAAATCTATAGAGAGAGGAAGAATACTCCTCCCCGTCAGCTGAGTCTTGACCATTTCATCAAAAAAGTTGAAAATCTTCAGTCTAATGACCCACGACCTTCACGACAGTAAGAGATGTCGGGCAAGAGCCTTTAATAGAGCAGGAGCGTACCGTACCATCCCAGGGCCTTCAAGAGAGCAAGAGCGTACAGTCCAAGTGACTTCAAGAGAGCAAGAAGAGTCTAACATCCGAGGGCCTTCAAGAGAGCAAGAGCGTACAGTCCAAGTGACTTCAAGAGAGCAAGAAGAGTCTAACATCCAAGGGCCTTCAAGAGAGCAAGAGCGTACAGTCCAAGTACTATCAAGAGAGAAAATGCTCACCGTCCCAGATCCTTCAAGAAGAGCAAGAGCTTACCGTCTCAGAGCCTTCAAGAGAACAAGAGTCTACCATCCAAGGGCCTTCAAGAGAGCAAGAGTCTACATTCCAAGGGCGGTCAAGAGAGAAAAAACCTACCGTCCAAGGAACGTCAAGAGATCAAGAACCTACCATCCAAGGGCCTTCAAAAGAGCAAGAGCTAACCGTCTCAGAGCCTTCAAGAGAACAAGATTCTACCATCCAAGGGCCTTCAAAAGAGCAAAAATCTACATTCCATGGGCGGTCAAGAGAGAAAAAGCCTATTGTCCAAGGGCTGTCAAGAGAGCAAGAAAGTGATAATTCTGATTTGCCAGGTCCAGTTAAAATCATGCGATTGACGGTTAACATTGAGTGTACCTGTAGCATTGTAATAATTAGATTAATTCATTAAAAATTCCATTTGTCTACAAACTTCAGAGGATTGAAGATTTACTATAGGTGTAGGCTACCCATAGTTTTGTAATAGTTAGATAAATTAATAAAAATTGCATTCATTTACAAGTTTTAGGTTTTTATTTATTTTTTTGTTTGGAATAATCCCTATCTCACCCATGTTAAAATTATTTCCCTTTACGCGTTTTCGTGCTACGTGATTATTTATCAGAACCAATCAAACAATCGTGTAGAGCGAGGGACAGATGTATTACATTTACCTATTTTTATACATCTAATAATGGTGATCCCCTATGCTTATTTTTACCCGCCGAATAAAAAAGTTCCTGCGCCACTGTTCACAGGGAACAATTTCAATAAATCAGGTTTGGAGGTAATAGTAGTAACAAAGTGACATACAATAATTAGCGTCAAGTCAAGGGTTTTACCTGAAATAGATATAAATGAAGTGAGGGAAGGGGTAGCTGGGCTTACAAAAAAGATGGAATGATAGATAATGACATAAAGGTGTTGGGGAGGAGGGAAAAAGTTACTTCCAATGAGAGACCCATCTAGCAGGAAACGACTGAACTTTTTCAACAGCCTAGACTGAAAATATCAACTTTTGTAAAAAATATTGTGTGTTATAGAACATTAGCTTATTCTCTATAATAATATAACTTCAAAATTATATTTTTGTATGTCATGTTTTATTTAATTTTAATTTTATTGAAATTACGTCTTATTGTAAAAAAAGTAAATGTCAATTTGTAACTTTTTTTATTAATATAGTTCATTTTAAATTTACAAGTTAAATATAATACAAAAAACCGCATGTTGTTATGCATAGTTTCTGAAAAATAAGTTGTACAACATTATCGTCCTTATAATATATTAGGTGTCCATCCGAATCTTAAGATGTGCTTCTTAAACAACCATCTTTGCTGTAAAGGAGCAAGGGACTGAAACATTTTCAGATGAGACTTTGAAAATGTAATATATATCATAGTTTAACTTTCACCTCTTTTATAATCAAGACAATTTTCAAGTTAGATGAGATTCACTTTTAAATTATTTTACATGATATAAAATACTTTTTTCAATCCACACGTTACACTCATTGTAATTTATAATATATTTTTTACTTGTTTTGTTAAAGTATTATTATTTTTCCACATTTAATTCTTTCTTTTAAATATTTTCACTTTCTCTCGACGCCTCAAAGAAAAAGTATTGTAATCGTCAAAAAAATCAAACTCGAGGTTTTGATAATTGCCAATGTTTCTTGACCCCCTGAAACGAAAAAAGTGGTTCACGCAAGGCCATCTGTCTGTCTGTCTGTCTGTCTGTACCTCGGGCTAGAACTGAAACTATTTTCCCGATTGGACTAAAACTTGGTATCTAAGGTTTTCATAAGATCCACTCAAGGGGTTTTTGGTATTTAACCCTAAATTGAAGGTTAGTTTACTGAAGGACAAAAACAGAAAAAATCAATTTTCTCGAAATTTGCTTTGACGATTTTGATTAAATTTTATATACAAACACTGTTTATTACTATACACAAGATGGAAATTTTTATTTTCTCACGCAAATGAGTTTGAGTGTACTTTACATACGGGATATTTTCTAATTTTCATCATTTTTCCACAACTATATGAAAAACGAAATAACTTATCATTGTAAAGTTTTATTAGTATTAAAAAGTATTTTATTTGAGTTATAATTTTATGAAACCAACAATTTCTGAGTTATAAGCAGATATATATATATATATATATATATATATATATATATATATATACACACACACTTTATATTCAGGTATTTGAAAATAATCTGATTCTTATGCTCTTTATTGGCCAAAGATATTTCTCTTTGCTCAGTTTTTCTGTATCAGTGTTCCTCATTCCTAATGCCATAGAGTATGTAACAGTGTATATAATTTCATTAATGATCTTTGCTGCAGTGTTTCTACAACAATGTATATACCTATTATTTTGTTTCATAAATCTTACGAGTTTTTAGAAAATGAATATTTTAAGATAGAAACGGGAGAAAGCCGCACTATTCATTATTGTTTGACGTGAGTCAATTAAAGCAATCTTATCTTCACATTCATTATTCTCATTTTTATATTTACTGATAAAAAGATTTTTTCTAAATCTTATCTGCCAAAAAAATCTTCATTCTATAACTTAATTTTATAAATCCATACACTTTAGTATAATAATTATGTTTTTTAATTTGCTTTATGTTTTTTTAATGTGTCTAATAATATAGTTCCAAAATTGGTTAACTTAAAAAAAATTCAATTTACATTAATTTTTAATAATTCTCTTTTCTTATAAATCTGTGAACCAATAAATCATAACTTCTCTTTTCATGTCCTAACATATATTTTATTATAAACTAGTTTCTAACTAGGCTTATATAAAAAATAATGGGTGATTATATTATTTTCGCTTTTGAAATCCGCATAGTTTTACATCTAAAAGCTCCTTTTGCTCCCTTTAATCATGGAATTCCCCTTTTACCTTTTATACCTTTGATTTTCTCTTGAATTGAGGGTTGGACGAGTATCCATAGAACGCTCCATTATTCTCCTTCTCTCTTTTCACTCGTGTTCTTTATCCAATCCGCTCTTCCTCTCTCTATTCAAACACGTTGTATTCGTATTTACTCAACTCTCGTGTTGATATCGTTGTACGTGTAACGATCGACCTTTGTTTCGTCTCGACGTAGCGGGTTCACTAGCAATCGTTGTTGGGTTCAAATAGCGTTCCTTGCAATCACATTCAATACCTCAAAATATAAATTCTCTTATTTATCCTAAAACCCAGGAGCCAGGATTAAATTTGGCCATTAGAATATTCTGTTTTGACAACTTGTGACACACAAACTACGGTCCAAGTTTCATAGGAAGGCCTTGTCTAATGGTCGGCAAGATACTAGAGTTACTTTTGCGTATTTTGATGTTAAAATATATGATCTGCAGCTGCTACTTTTAATGTACAGCGTGTACCATACCATTCGGAGCCCACTTCGGTGTTGTACTGGGGACACAAAGGCAATAAAATTAGTTCATATAAACATATGTACTGGTTTCTGAGCAATATTCATTTTTGTACTCCAGTAACGTGGAGATGCCTATCATTATAGAAAGTGCTCTAAATAGCCACCCTCGACCCAAATAAAAGCCTGCAGTCGTCATAACAAAGAGTGCTGCACTCTTTCAAAAATACATTATATTGTAATTCTTGGATTCAGATAGCCATTTTGAACATCTCCTATAATGTTAAGCAGCTCTACATTACTGTAGTATAAACTTGACAAATAGCTCTGAAACAAGATCAAGTGAGACACATGTATAAGATACATGCGTCTCACTTGATCTGATTATTATTATTATTACATTAACTTTTTTAATTGTTTCAGTGACCCGCTTCGGTAGCTGCGTGTTCTACACGCTAATATCGTGTTGAACTAGACTGCCGAAGACGAGGAGATCGGGGTTCGATCCTGGGTGGGTGCTCTAAGGGTGGTTATTTCTAAATGGTGTTCCACTCATCCTCCACACAAATGTGGGTGCAATTCCTTTAATTTAAGCCCTCCTAATCCCTACCCCATTATTGTAATGAATACATAGAAGTATAACCTGAACAGTAGTAAGACGCAATGCTAAAAATAATAAATAAAATAGAAATGGTTTTAGTGTCTCCTGTTCCACGCTGAGATGGGTTCCACATGATAGTATACACCCTGTATTTGATATAAAATAACACTGATAGAGTAGTAAATCAATATTAGTACTGATAAAAAAAAGTATTTTCTAAAAGTTTATTCCCACACAAATACTACATACATACATACAAACATGCCAATTCACGCCGTTCCCTTACGGGATGGGCAAGAAAGTGTAAATGTCAATAAACAACTCCGTACTTAATCCACCCTCGCTAACTTTCTCCAAACTTCGTTATCCTTGCATACTCCCTTTTCTTCAACAACATCCATACACCAAGTCAGATATGCTATTTTATTCTTAAAACTATTATTGTTTCTCTTTTTCATTTATTTGTCTACAACATTTAGCCACATCTTACATGGTACATCCCTTTATTTTGATCCACACACTCTTCCTTAATATATTTGCTTCATCACTTTAGTTACACTCATCCTTTTAACATGTTAACATGTCCAAGCCAACATAACATGCTTCTTTCACTTTGAACTATTGGATTCCCTTTAAAACCGCACTTCATCAGCACCCATTCATTGCTGACTCTGTCCTTACCTCTTAGTGTTGGTGACACGGACAATGGTATATTCACCGGCAAGGCAGTCTCTATAGTAGAGATACTAGTTTGTAGGAACAGTGATCAGGGTTAGACAGCAACAGATGTACTTGTGGTATATTGGCCAGTCTCTATAGTAGAGATACTGGTTTGTAGGAACAGTTATCAGGGTAAGACAGCAACAGTTTTACTTGTGGTATATTGGCCAGTCTCTATAGTAGAGATACTGGTTTGTAGGAACAGTTATCAGGGTAAGACAGCAACAGTTTTACTTGTGGTATATTGGCCAGTCTCTATAGTAGAGATAC
>CABFVZ010002011.1:0-64704 GCA_902151445.1 Timema monikensis | reverse complement strand
ACTCTTCATACAGAAAACGGTCTATATGTTTGTTGTTTACAAAGCCGGGGAGCGAGTACAAACTTGTTCAAGGTCATGCTGGAATAGGTGGTCGTGCTAGGGATGTTTACAGGTAATATCTTGATTCGGGGTCCCCCCCCCGGTACAAAGTGATCCACCACCGGGAGAAAGTGATCCACCACATTCTGTGTGGTGGATCAATGTTAACCTTATGGGAGAAAGTGAGCCAGAACTCTCAATTCATCCACTACTACTGTGTAACCACCGGTAAGGATCTCTAACTCTTTTTCCTCCCATTGACTTCAATCTACAAAGTTAATGTCCACAGTGCCATAGAGTTTTGAAGGAGCATTTAGTCCATGTGGTATTCGTTCAAATTCTACTTTATTAATTTGTTAAATTTAACTAAAATAAATATAGAACTAAAAAAGATATTGTTTAAACATTAACTAAAGTTTTATTAGTTATTTTGTTAATATTTTTAAAAGCATCGATAGCTTGTTTGACCAATCAAACTTTATATACAACACTATGAAGAAGAAATCCATAGAAACCATAGAACCGTATAAAAGGAGGAACCAACATAGTTAAATGAGTTAAGAATAACCCTGTTTAAATTCAAAGAACCTTACTTTATTTGACGATCTCATCCATTTATCTCAGCTATGTTGTAAAAAGCTCAGAAAAATCTTGCCTGTTCACAAGACTCTTATCTTAAAACAGAAACAAATATTGATAGTGTTATAAGTTAACGTAATATAATAAACAGTCATTTATTGTACAAATAAGAGTTACCAGTTTTAGAAAATCCGTTTCGAATTAATAATGCAGTAAATTAAACGTGAAGATGAAGCTAATCTTATGAGACACGAGAAAGTGTGTAAATATCAGTTGTAGCCATCCCGAGTTGTTCAACAGACTGTATGTATCCTTCCCCTTTGAACCCTTGGAGCAACCCTTGTTGAAATGTCATCGTTTGATGTCGCACGAGCGAAAAGAGAACGTTCCTGACTTTCTCTCAACCTTGCAATATGTCTTCTTCGCATCACGGAGAAATCCGGTATAATATCCGGGGAAAAATTTAAATTATCATCATAATCATCATCAGCCACAACATGATCAGGATATAGTTTGGGGAAGGGAAAGGAAAGGTTTATTAGGTCCGGCACGTATTACTGACCAGTCCGGGTTATCCACATTTTTACTCTAATGTTGCGTGAAGGTATAATTTAGAGTAAGTGTACCCAAATTTGCGTTTCATTAATAACTAAAGTAACAAAAATACATAATATTATGCTAAAAAATAAAGTAAGAAAATTGTTTGTGAATGTCTTATAAATTTCAAATCAAATGCTTTCCCATCTAAATTAAATTTAAATGGGTACTATTTTATAAAATTTTGTAAAAGATTTTTTAAATGTTATTTTTGGACGTCTTACACGGTCGTACCTTGGATCTACCCATGAATAAAGTGTATATGTTACCGTTAGAGTGTAAAATCCGTCATTCCATAGTTCATGAATTATCTGACTGGGTTAGTTAAAATATATGATTGTGTTGTATTCTATGCTTTAACTTGTTATTTTATAAAAATAACGAGCCCCAATGCGTTAAAGTGTAAAATTAGAATTTCCTTCAAACTTTTAACCAAGCTGTAGCACGTTATTTCATATAATGTCTGTTCACGGTAGGAATTGACTTCTGAAAGGCCTTTCTCCCTACCATAAATCTATTAAATAGTAGGATATTGGTAGGAAAAAAGACCTTTCAGAGAGTAATTCCTACCGTGAATGGAATAGTAAACGAACCTCATTGCGTTAAGGTTTAAAATCTAAATTTCTTTCAATCTTGAAACCATGGTGTAATACAACATTCCAAAACATTACAGTCCAGGATTATTTTAAATTTTAAATTACGAAAACAGACCACTGGTTTCATAATTTAATATTTGGAATGTGATTTGGTTAATGTGGTAATATGGTTTTAGCAGGGTTTTCAATGCATTATAATATCTAATAGGATTTGCCCATGAATCAGTCTAGTGACTCATACACATTTCTCTCCAGTCTTTGTCAATGAAGTCAAGGTGACACTGCCTCCCTTACGTGTATACGAGCTTCTGGAACGTTTCACGCGGCATTCTGAAATGTCAGCGATGTAGTAAAGCAGGAGGAAGAAGAAGGGAAAGGAGTCTGGGTCAGGGTTGAAGTGCACCCACCCAAAGAGGCGGCCGGCTCCCACCCGCAATAAGTCAGCGGCGAGCATCGGAGGAACAGGCGTAGTCAGTGGAGTTGTGCATCCCGTCATGACCGGGGGAGTTGAAAGATTCGGTTTACGGTTACTTAAGGCCCCTATAGTTAGGAAGGAGCTCATTTCTGGCAGCAAGTGGACCTTCACTAGCCGGAAGACCAATATTTTAGCTGTTGAGTCTCTCTCAGTGGCCAACACGTCTGCGAGCGTGACCTCTCCAACAACCGAGGAAGTGCGTGCGAGCCGCTGCAAGGGCAAAGCCAGCTGGGTCACTCCAACTCCCGGAGGTGAGTGTGCCACTGGCAGCAGCCACCAAGAGCGACTTACCCTTCTTCGGGTAGGTGATGATACAACCCTGTCTAGGGCCACAAGGGAATCCGGTATGACTTCCTTGGGCTTCGGCTTGGGGAGAGTTGCCGGCCTTCTACAAGGCGTCGGCAGCAATGCTGATGTGGAACAATCCAGTGGGGTACCTCCAGCACTAGAAGGTGTGCGTACCACGATGATCAAAAAGTACTGAAGAACCCTTCAAGAGTCTTCAGACAAGAAACCGGGAGGGATAGCAAAAGCTCCCTCAGCACTATGGGTGGAAACCTGACGGTGCGAACGGAAGCCCTGAGCAGGATGACCCTAGCAGTCCTTCGCTGGTACAGACCGCAGAATGCTGAAATGATGCATGGCTACCACAAAAGTCCAAAATACCTGTGTCAACGCCAACACCTCTCGACAATGGTTTGTCATGTGGAAATAAGCCTTCGACTGAGTTTTCAGTCTGGTTCTGAAGACCGGGCCAAGGCTTCCCGCACGTTGACGGATCGGGCTAGTCTGTGGATATGTAAGGTTTGAGCTGAGACTCAGTACTCTAATTGATATGTGGCGAGTCAACCAAGAGTTTATAGATGATATGTCTAAAGGGTTTCAGACCGTAAACTCCCGACGAAGGGAGAAGGCCGGAAACACCAAGAGGCCACTTGGGAGAAAACCCTAACCATTTAAGCTGTACTTCCAGTGATGGAAAGAAAAGGAAAGGTGAGCCAAGCGAGAGTGTGCCTTAATCGGCCAAGATGGGGAGTGAAGGAAACCCAAGGGTAACAACAAAATCTACTCCCAACCCCAACCAGACTTCATCGGTTCTGGGCCTGACCTCAAGGCCAATTGGAGAATCTTTCCCAGAATCCTGTGTAATATAGATATGCCAAAGTGGTGAGGGCATTCGAGCAGAGATTCAAATGCCGGTGGAGGCCGTAAGGCAATCGGGAAATTGTGTATGACTCCAGTGAGGTTCATAGGGAGCTTACCACATTATCCAAGGGCTTCTGCCTAGCCTTGGGAACCAGCAATGGTTCTATGAGCTTGACAAGGAGTGGCTAGTCAGGGTGGTGCCCAAGAGACTTCTGATCAACACAAACCCTGATAACGTCCAGGGAGAGCTTTTGTAGATGGTATTTCCTATGAAAGCCATCACCTAGATGCTCTTCTAGTGGAAACGGAACTGGAAAACCATATAGAAGCAGAACTAGCCAAACTTCATCGTCTATATGGATCCCAAGTACCATACTGTATAGCTGTATACTTTTACAGTAGTGTGAGGGCTCCGCATCTAAGTGAAGAAATACAAGTAAGCTACTAGCCATTTTAATTGCAAGAACTGTTACTGGTTTGGTCACGGGTGGAAGGATTGCCAAGCTAGTCCTAGGTTTGTGTTCTGTGGTGGTTATCACGAGAGGAGACAGGTGCCCGGAGGAGAAAAGATCTCTTCCGAAGTGCTGCACTGCTCGGAAACTCACTCAACAGAATGATGTGGTTGCCGAATAAACAAGTTCCTACAGGGCACATAGATGGCAAGAGCCTCCAAGATTAGCAAAGGGATGATGAATGGTCTTATCAAAGGCCAAATGCCTTCAGCACACGTTGCAGTATAGATGTTGACTGTGATTCCTGCTTCAACATCAAAGCCACTGGTGAACTCTTTCACCAATGTGTTGTTATGGAGACCAACCCACCTACTCCTCAACGCTGAGGTTCCCACCAAAGCCACAATCCCAGAGCCAGCCCCAGCTGGCTCCTCTGCCTCTATAGTAGAGGATCTGCATGAGACCACCTCTCTCTCTGCCAATTCTTCCTCCCAATTTTCCACTTCTCTTCCTCCCAATCCCGCACCCTATAACCCCTCAAACAGTTTTTTTTCTCTCTCCTCCCGTAAACCCCACCCCAAAAGATAAGGCTGCCAAGCTCAAAACTTGTATTGAGCTACTCAAAGAGATACATGAACTTGTTCCTTGGGACTGTTTATCGAGTCTCTTAAGGAGGGTCCAAACTTCTCTGAGGAGCATCCTTGGCCACCTGGTCATGGAGAACATTATCTTCTATCTGGTCGACAGTGGCAGCAGACCTGAATAGAATACCATCAGCGTTGAAGGAACTCATTCTCGCAATCTGGAACGCTAACGGAGTGGTGCGGAAGAAGGCTGAGCTCAAAGGTTTTCTTGCTGAGATAGTGTAGTTATAATTATATTGGGAAAAATTAACTTTGGGGGCCTGCTTTTCATTTCCATCTACTTCCCTTAACAGCGTTGGTTCAGCTGGGCCACACATTTACAACCACTTCCCATAGACTCCCCGCCACCACCAGGACGTCCACGACTTCATTATCACAGAGGGATAAGTCATCGATTGACTATGAAGTCTCTGATAGAGCTGGACTCAGATCATAATCCTGTTCTTGTGAACCTGGGACGCAAAGTGTCCTTCATTGCTCACACGAAAAAACTTACCTGAGGGTTACTAATTATGACAAGTTCAAAACTTTGTTGAGAGAGAGGTTGGGACTTGCCCCTACCTTTCGAACGGCAACATAAATCACCCTAGGTTAGGAGTAGATAAATTCCATCATCAAGGGAGCCCTTTAAGCATTGACACCAAGACACCATCCTAAGATAGCTCCATATGTTTCTTTGCTTGATTTTATCCTCAAATAAGTCCGGGCTGAAATTTGGCGGAAGAAGGCTTGTCAAACCTCAAGGGAGCCGGTAGACAAGGTTAACTGGAATTTCAAAGTCCATACGGTTTGCAAGACAGTAAAAATATATCAAAACCTGGTCTGAAAGGAAAAGGTTGAGAACCTGTGTGTACAGGACAGGTCTTTGTGTCAATTGATGATAAACTGGATGTGGGTCCCTACGCCTACGCCACAGATTGTCGGATGGAACGGAGTGGCCAAATCCATCCAGTATAAGACTAATATTCTCACTGAGTACTTTAAACTGCAAATTTATTGACTGACAGCCCGTCAGACCCTGTGAACATAAAGCAAATAGAGAAGGTAATCAGTACGTCTCTTGGAGACCATTAGATGAACCCAACCCATATACGCGACAGAAATGTAGACATTAGCTTCTTTAAGACTAAATAAGGCCCCTGGAATTGGTGGCAACAGAAACGCGGTCCTCAAAACCCTACCTTTGGAGGCAACAGCCTTGCTCAAGTGTTACTCAAGGCTGTCCTAATACCGATTCATTTCCCTGATGCCTAGAATGATGCCAACTACTTTTGTTTTCACAAATCTGGTTAGGACCCGGTCCTAGCTTAGGCTTGCTGACCGATCAGCTTGATTGACTGTTCGGAGGGGTGGTTGTCCGCCTGGAAGACGAGTATAACCGTAGAGAATAGCACAAAAGTGTTCTTCACATGAAAAAAAATGTAATACAGGCCGGCTCCTCTAAGGGACTTACGCTGGACACCAAACTGACCTGGAAAATACACATTACTGAATGATTTACCAAGGCGAGGCAAAGTGTGGGGTGTCTAGGCCCACTGATGATCAGGCGTAGCACCCTATCCACGAGTAACGGACTGATACTACCAGCAGTTTCTCAGGCCGATTATCGATAATGAGAGTCTTTCTTGGGTTCACCTGGCGGGCACGTATATGAGTAGGATGTAGGCTTTCCATAATCGATGTCAGGATCAATTTGATCACCCCTGAAACGTTCGCAACGTGACCCTGCACCGGTACTTGGAGATTTTCACCATCAACACCACTTCCGATAGCTTGCGATGGCCTTTTACGACAGGCCTCCCAGTGCAATTAATTTTCTTATACAAGGGATTAGAAACGCCATAGAACCTGAAGGGTGCCACCGACGTCCCAAAGCCCTACTCTGATAGGCGCCAAGTGTAAAATGTTGTCAATGGCTGGTTCACAACTAGCCTCCTATTGAATAGTGTCTCCACACATTATTCTAAAAACCCATATCCTGTTTGCAGTTTCAAATCCCCATACTAATTAACACGTATTTTGTTCTCTTGTTTCAGTAACCTTCGCGAAGTACGACAACCCACCCCTACATCTCAGTCAACATCATGGTGTGACAAATTGGTCTGTACATTATATAATTTTTTCTTGTGTTCCCCTTCAGGGAGCATTAGATAATGCCAATATGTATCTAATCTTTTCCATGAATCAATCTACTGACTCTACACACTGCTCTATACAGTAGGCCAAAATTTCCAGTTCCATTCTGTTAATCAGTCTGTACAAACGCAGTGTCGCTATTTGTTGTATTATATTTAGTGTAATGCACTCCATATGACCATTTTAACGTGAACTCTAGTTTTATTTTGGGTTTTTCTGAATTATATTCTCAAAATGAGTGCTTTAGATCGCGGTAAACTTGGACAATGAGTTCTGTAAGATTGAGTGATGTAAACAAAAAAGTAGTTAATGAGAGGTTTGAATCTTTACTAAGTATGCGTGAAGTGAAAGAGACCCGTGCTTTAATTAACCATGATAAATTGTTAAGTTTTATGGGATAAGTCGAGAAATTTAAAATAGTAGACAAGAAAGTACCAGGTGAATATAAGTTACTCAAGACCCTTGGCCCTGTCGAGTTCAAATCTAAAACCTATTTTGTGGGAGGGTGAAAGGAGTGGCGTGGCTTCACAACCGACCAAAGTATCCTTTCGCACCAACAAGAACAAATGGATCATGGAAAATTTAGATGTCCCTAGCTAATGAACAGTTCTTGCGGAAAATTCATACGTTTTGAAATATCAGTTTTCTCGAGAACGAGTGAAATTGTTATTTTAATATTTTCAACACCCCTTCTAAGATAATAAATCGATATTTATTTGTTGTTACATTTTCTTATTTTTTGTTATGCAGCCGGCAGTTTTCTATTAAAAAATGTCAAAATTATTGATATTTAATCATTGCTAAAATTATAGAGGAGGTGTGTATATAAAAAGGATAACTTAATCAACATGTTTTTATTCTTGAACAAACCATTTCCGAAAAGGCCGCATTACACGTAGCAGGTTGCAGCGTTGCTTTCTGACGTCTTTTGCAGCGCTGCAAGATGATCATGTAATACACCTAAATGATCGGTGCGCGTATCAAAAAGCTGGCAGCGCAAATGTCAAACGAGTTTGATATTTTCTGATAGGACGACTGCTTTCTGCACCGTGTAATCGTTTTCTGCGCTTCCAACTTGTCGAATGTTGTACTGCGCATGCATGCGCCTGGTCGAGATAAGGTAGTACCAGACCAGAGGATATATTTTCTCAACATTTTCGCTCATGTGGACCACGTTCACTGTGTTTATATTAGACTATAGACTAAAGAAGCTTGTAGATGTCTTCATTCATACGTTTAAGTAGTTTCGGAAGTCATCAGCATCTAATTCAGGTAAAATCGTGACAGTATGTGACACATTGTTCCGTTTTAACACTAAATTTCGACTCCACACACGTTTGTTTCTGCGTTTTACAACACTACGAGATTTCAAACTTTGGTAGTACTCGTACAATATAAGCAGCTCTTCGTCTTCTTGATGTTGACGAGACATCTTGGCACAAATTGAACCAGCAAAACCAAGTTCGGACGATAAAATAACACCCTCTCCACTGAGTGGCAAGATTCGTCAGAATGCAGCTTGTGTGTAATAGGTAACCCAGATTTGTCAGCTCGCAGCGCTGCAGAACTATATCAGAAAGCAGCGCTGAAACCTGCTACGTGTAATGCGGCCTACAAGAAAATTGCAAAACAATAAAAATCCTTGAATATAACTGTTTGTTCCCATGACTCAGCATTTCTACGCCAAATGAGCCAATCATCTTAAACATAATTATGTTCTTGAAGTTCAGATGGTAGAGGAATTAATATTCCCAGTGAGATGAAAAAAGTGATGTGTTTTATTGCTAAAGCCATGCATTGTTTGATATTTTAATATGTTATCTATTCGATATTGTGGTAGAGACCCTATGATTAAAGAACTCAGTCGTCCGTATAAAAATATCACTCAAAATGACACAAAGATGTTTTGAGTTTTTGTGAACCTTGTCAACAAAAAATAAAAATGGTTAAGAAAGGCGTTGTTGTTAAATACATGTTATTTTCACATCTGAGCTCAAAATGCCAAGTAGACTTTATAGAATGCCGATTCCAACTTGATGAATTTTACCAATAGGCCCCTACCATCTTACTAAGCTTATTGTGTTGAAACCTCATCAAACAAAGAGAGTAGATAAGTTGTAATACAGTTGCTTGATATATTCCTGTTGTTTGGTGCGCCATTTATTCTTCAGTCCAACAATGGCAAGTAATTATATTGTAAACTTATTGTTTACTTAGAAATAGTTCGTCCAGAACTTAAGATCGTTAAGACATAACCAGAGCCAAGGAATGGTGATAGAGCTAACCAGGACATACGAAACATGCTGACAACTTGGATGCAAGACAACTAAGTCACTTCCTAGAGTACTAGGCCAAAGTTTAATCAGGCTAGGAAGAATAGATCCCTTCCCTCTGGTATTAAGAAGTCACCCACACTGTACGAGGCTATGTTTGGCTGTGCACCTAAAGTTGGACTGTCAACAACCCCTATTTAGAAATAAATATTTAACTATGTTGGGGATGAAAAATCATAACAAGATGCTATGAATATAACAAGTACTTAATATAAACCTGATAGTGAAGTATTAGTAGAATAAACCATGCCAAATGAAAGTGTTAAATTATGTGTCGTTTCTTCAAAAGATTGCAAGGAGAACCTATTTTTTTGGAAATGTGACTAGTTTGTCCACATAGAAGGTTCATAAGATTGTAATTTGGAAGATAAAATTGAACAGAAGGCCTGCATATTTAGAAGGAGAAACGAGAAGTTTAATAGTGTTTGGAAGGCCGAGCTAAGGAAATGAAATTAATGTAAGAAAAATCTCGGGTATTAAAGGTCGTATTCCAGTAACTGAAGATGACAGAGGAAGAGAAGACGTCAGATATATTTTAGCTGTTATAGTGGAAAAAACCAAATAAGGACGTGAATTCTGTTAGGAACAACAAATGGTCACATCAAGCAGCTGTATTCTTGGTCTCAGTTCAGTAGGTGTGAAAACATTAATTACAATTATAAAAGTATCAAATATCGAGATATTTCTCCGGATTGTTGCTATAGTTCTAAGTAATGTTACTTGTCAAGGATTCAATAAAATATGTCCATGTAAAAACAATGTAGCAACAAAAAATATACTTACCTTTAAAATAATGTACTATGCAATTCTAAGTGCCATTCTAGTTATCCTTATTGTAGTAAATTATTTAATAATTGAATAATGAGAATCTATTTAGATACATAATTTTATAGCCATATGTTTATTAATATTATTAATTCATTTTATATTTTGTTGTTTGACGTGTTTAGTTTTAGTTGAATTAGCATGACAATAGTGTAACATTTAATAGCTTCAAAAAATTCCAAGTGTCATTTTACAGTTATTATATTAATTATTACTAAACTTATGTGATTTCCTAAAATACTCAGTTTTATAACTATTTATTTGATTACCTATGGCTATCTTATGTTTTTTTATTGTCTAGTTTCAGTAGACGTAACCTGACTAATATTACACCCAATACTGCAATACAGCAATACTGTAACACTGAAAGGAGTAGAGAGACAAATTGCACCAGATAGGACATAGATAACAGTTACAACTAAAGTTAACTTTCTGAAAATTTCTTGAACAATAGCAGGTTTCAATTAAAACCACGCATCAATTTTATGTAACACATTTAACTTGTTTTAAATTGTTATAATTTTAATCTCCTTTTAAAACTAGCTCATTAATGTTACATGTGTTTGATTTTTACTATCACTCCAAATAATTGGTCAATCTTAGTGTATCGTATCATTTTATTAGATCATTTCCAATTCACTCATATTTACACATTATATTTTAACTACTTTATAAACTAGTTGTTACTATTATAATTATTTAACTTTTATTTAAATAATTGTCAATCAATAGTGTAGTATGTCATTATATTTGACTCGTATTACAGTACACGTTGTAATGTAAATATGTAGTACCAAGTATTCTAACATCCTTTAAAGATTTATAATAATATAATTATACACAATATACTATAATTATCAACCAATTTAAACCCATACTTTCATTAATCATTAATTATTAAGATGATAGCTAAGTCTTAACTTCTACTAACACCAAATTGTTCAATAAATATGAATAACAGGACTTATTTTAAACTTTAACTGCATGCCATCGGTTGATTAATAGAACCAGTTTGTAAAAGTGAATTAATTTCATAATTTAACTGATCCAATCAGGTGACTCATTAAATACCTAGTTATTTTTTGAAATAAGGGAATCTTGTTCTTTTACAGTAACACATTAATTATATAATTATTATGCTCTTAATTCAATTACACATCATTAAACTAATAAATATAGATACGTTTGTATTTTTTTGTATACAAAATATTCTATTCTATATTACGTGAACACTTTTACAATGAACTGTTGAGTGTATCGACTGGAGTGACAGAAATATCACTTCTAAGAATGTAGTTTAACATGAATTTGGGGGACACGGGGGATGGTGGGTGATCCCCATATCTTACTGTGGAAAAACATTTGATAGTAATAATTATTATTATATATAGGTATGTTTGAATATACTCGTTATGAACTGACTATAAAAGTGCACGACTAACAAATTAGTTTTATTTCAGACATATACATCTAATCTTCCGACCGTAATTCATGAATGTGAAAAAGGAAACCCCAATTTTAATCATCAACTTAGTTCGGCCTTGCCAGGAATCGAGCCCGCAAAACCCTTTGTTGAACACACAGACGCTCTACTGACTGAACCAATTTTCTTTTTTATACACGTTCGTATTCAGAAATGAGATGAAATCCAAAGGTATAACGTTTTCACTTCAAACACTTCTTTGAGATCTCGTACATCCGGTTAAGTGGTCAGGATATGAATCAAAGTACGTCAGGGATCGATTCCTGACCTCCAAAGTCAGATTCCACTACATTAGCCACGCGGTCAGTCGAGTCTGTTAGATAAAGTTCAAAACCTTGCCGATGTGATTAAGACTGATCCTACCATTTTTACTTATTTAGGATATGTTATTCTTTCATTGTAGGACTCCCTACAGTTTTTTATGAAATAATAGTCGATATATCTAGAATAAATATATATCTGGAGGACTTCCTCAATACTCACATTGCTCTCCCACCGCACCTGACGCCATTAGTAGCCCAGTAGTGGAAAACTTAATACCAACGTACCGTCGCCCGGGGGATGCCTTAGTGTCCTACTCGTACATCTTTCCATGTCCTGATGAGTTGAAATGATGGTGATAGTGAGTATGAGGGAGATAGTGAGTATGAGGGTGGGAAACCAGTGAAAACACTTGAAACTAACATAGACTAATCCCTGGTGATCGTTGGGGTAATCCCTCTTTAGGAAAATATACCCAATGTAGCAGCCGTAAATCTAATTCGGGCCTTCAAGTTTCCCGGTCAGGAGCACTAACCACTCTACCACTGGGCCAATTTGGAGGGAGAGGGCAAACTCGTTTTGGAAAGAAACACCCTCAGTACACCTGGATGGAGTTCGAACCTCGACTTTCACGCTATTGGAAATCCAGTCAATATTAATTCACGTGCACGCCATTGCGGATATTTGCAATGATAAAATTTAAAAATTGGGATTGAAGTTTTAATATTCAATACATTATGTTAAAATAAATTAAATGTAAATACAAACAAGCTATAATACATTTAATTTTTTAGAACTATGAAATTGGACTGTAGGTCACATGGTCCAAGGCGTCACGCTTGCAATATATTGGATTGCATTGATGGGCAGGCCAAGGTTCAAATCCCTGCCGCGTGGAACGGAGAGTGGTTTACAACATGAGATTTCCCCATTATTCTTCCACTTCAATGCAAGTGAGTTTCTTCTCACCACCCATTCTCCCCCAAACCAAAGATTAAACCCTTAAATAAGCATTCTATTAAAACGTAATACTTAAAACAAAATTTAAAATTATGAACAATTAAATCATTTATTACCGAAGTGTTCTAAGCAAACAGTGACATTTTCAAAATTATTGGGAATCAGTGAATACTGATATTGACTTCCTGGATAATTAGCTCACCTACTACCTAATTAGACGATACTTTAATGATTGCCTTGATATCGCTTTAAAGCACACAATTATTCTTTCACTAATAATACATAAATTGTGCCACATATAAGAGAGTTTCAAAGGGAGATTACCAAAATGAATTAAGACTGGTAAACCAATTTTAAAAGATTTTAAATGGGTAAATGAATTAAGGACTGAATTTAGTAGTTAACGTATAAAAAATCAAGACATTACTTTAAAAAGAAGCTCGAAAGATTATTAATATATTATTTTTGGTATATACCAAATAAAAATCAAAGGATATTTTTTAACTATTTCCAAGCTTAGTTTGAACACGAGAGAGAAGGTTTTTTTATACGTTTAAATTAAACCTATATTGTAATAGTTTATTTTATAATACATGCAAAAGGTTAGTGATTAAATACATAGGGATTTATAATGGTAAAACTAGATAAGCATTGACAAATATTCATTTCATTTCATAGAGTGTCTAGGGTAGCCCCCTTAATCTTTTTATTTTATTTTCTAATGCCTTATTAATAATAATTATCATGTTGCCTTAATGAAATAATTTTCAATCTCTATGTACTATACTAGTTGGAGAATCTATAAAGTAACTTTGTTATTTTTCTAGTGTAAGAAATTGAACACAGGGCTAGTAGTAGAGTATTAAATTATGTTTTGATATTAATCCTTTATTGGATTAAATTGTGTTGCAAAACTCTAAAGTAAGCTGACTCAAACACAATGTAAAAATATAAAAGACAATCAATTAATTAGAAGGTTAAGCTATAACTTATATTTTTAGGATGTTTGGAAATGCTCGAAAAATTCATATGGACAGACAGATATTAAAACTAAATCGAATTAGGATGATCAACAATAAGCTAAACACTTTATATAATTTCCTATTGTACAATATCAAGATAACCATGAAAACCTGCAACAAAATGTCAACTAATAAGTTTTAAAAACAATATTTTGAGAAGAAACAGTAATCAGCCCATAATCTGAGTGCACAAACAAACGCAGTCCATAGAATAAACACAAAATTTGCTAAAGATCGATCTTAATATACGTGAAAACAAATTATGTTCATTGTTGCAAAAACATATTGTAAAAGAGAGCATCACAGTTTAACAATGAGTATAAATGAAATTAATGCTAATATTCCAATTTTCTAATACGACTAGAAGTGATCTTTTTTGTTGTCTTAAAAATTATAGCCTTTCTTTAATATTCTTTATAATTTTTAATTATGAAATTAAAAAAACTTTAATACGTTCATAGCTATTAGGGATAGTCTATCCTGCTTTCTTACAAATATCAATTTTCAAACACACAAAAAGTATTGTGTTTATAAGTTTGTTAATTGTTCATCCCCCACTTCCACACCCCCATGCCCCCATTCCACGGGAAGTGTTTTATTCTAATAGTTTAGGAAATTTTGGGGAGACAACTTCCACTTTACGGTCATTTATTTTGAGATTTAACTGTATTTCTTGTTAAGCTAGATTGCCGAAGAGATCGAGGTTCAAATCTCGTTCGGGTGAACTGAGAATGGTTTTTCCTAAATGTCTTTCCACTCTCCCTCAATGCAAATGCGGGTTCACATCTTCTAAATAACACCTTCTCCATTCCTATTAACGTAATGAGTACATTAGCGTACAGCCCGAACGGGTAGTAGGAAGCGGTGCTAAATAAAACTGTATTTCATACTATTTGAGGTGGTTTTTAACTTTCTAATTTTTACATTAGTTTTGTAAACTTTTTAAATCCCTTAATTCACCTAACTTCACTAATAAATTTCAAATATTTTAGAATGCATTTTATTTGTTAAAGAAACACGATTTATTTACTTAGGCAAACACAAAACTACTAACATAAAATATAATTTCTCTTCGGATTTAAGATTGAATTGTATTCTATAATTCTTTCGATTTCAGTTTATTTGGTTATCAAGTACGGCAGAAAAAATCAGTTACACATTCAATAGAAAAATACGATTTATTATGTAATTTAAGACAGAATATCTTAAAATTCATCATTTCTTTTGATTTGACTAGAAACATATAGCCAATAGGTTAACCGGACGTCCAATTTACAACCATGGGAAATTTAAGCACAATCCATACAGTAATGCTTGAACAACAAACTGTAGCATCGGATGGTGTACCATAGACTCTAAACAACAACAAGGCGCTGACTTACTCCGTTTGCCCGCTGCCGAGGCTCCATGCAAGATAGACACAAGTCGGACGTAACTTCGCGGGACCGAAACAAAACTAATACTAACTTGAAGAATGGGACGCAAATCGGCGACGCCCGTAAAGTGGACTGACTGACGCAATGCGGATATCCACATCGTGAAGATTCCCGACCGGCCACGAACTTCCCCGAAGTTCGTTTTAGGCATGCGCAATATGTTCCCTGGCGATCCTAAATGTTTTCCCCCCCAATGTCTCCCTTCTTTTCCCCCTCTGTGGCAGATTGTATTTATACGGGCATCTGAGCCTACTATCGATACAATTGGGCCTTAACCGTACTAGGAGAAGGAGAAGCTCCGGCTTCATTCGTATTATAATGTAAGATCTAAATTATTTTCTGGCAACTCTAACTTCGCTTTCTGTTAAAATTAATTATTCAAAATTCCTTTTTGACGTCATTTCAATTTATCTTTAAAATATGGAGCATAGTAGTAAATTTAATCTGACCTCGTTGATATCGATTAGTTACAGGGTATTAGCATCACAATGCGAGTCGAGTCGAAATCCTTGCTGGATAATAATCGATTACTAACCTTTGAGAGATATCGATTTTCTTTACATCAATTTAGAATGTTTGTGTTTTAACTCGATATTTCTGTAATAAATATTTAAATGCATGTTCGCGGGAACATTGAGTTGGTTGAACTTAGGATTAAAACTTTTGTACCTTTGCTATAGACTCGTAACTATTTATTGTTACAAATTATTCGGAGTAAATTGGTGGATACCAAATTAGGGTATTTTTCTTATGTTTAGATCAAGGAGGTTATTAAGTGTAAATACGCTTTGGTATTTAACTGTTAAGATATAAACCATATTATTGTAAGCTTTCTCTTGTAACGTATCTTAATCATCACAAACATTATGACTGCCATTTAAAAAAAAAAAAGGAACCAAAGCCTATAAATGTTTTGTGGCCTATCTACTCTGTCGACGCTAAAGTAAAGTAAATGATTATTCCTTTGGTATGAACTTTGTAAAATCTACTATGGCATTTTACGACGTTTTGGTGAAAACCATAAATATTATACAATTATATATATTACAACTATATTTGATGTTCAATATTTAATCATTTTAAATAAATTTGATATTCTATATTCTACAAATATCTTCTTGACGTGATTTCTTCCATAATATAAGATTTTCCCACCATACCCTAGGTATACGAGAGTATATTTAAGTAAGTTTTCTAATATGGTGAAGATGATGAGCAGTATATATCCTTTACCTTCTCTTGAGATGGACTATCCATATATTTTACTCTGCGACAGGTGGGAGTTGCGAGATCTGATGTTTTGAATGTTGTCATTAAACCTTAAAAGGACAGAACTCCTTGCTTTAACTCCTGATGTCCCCCCCTTTTTTTTGTATGTACCTTTCTTGTAGTTTGAGCCTCCACCCCGTTAGGATGGTTCAAAACAAACATTTCATTTTTATTATATTAGTGGAATGTTTGTTTCCATTCCAAAATACTCGTTTCCAAGGATATTTACAAAGAATATTTTATGCGTTAAACTTAAAATATTTAATTTGTAGTCTGTTAAATGTCCCATTAACACTTACACACAAAATACCATATATATGATTAACATGATAAATACAAGAACTAATAAATTCTAATAATTTGTGTGGCAGATATTGACTCACGGTGAAATCATATTGCTGAAAATGCCCAAACTTGAGGAAAGTGCCCCAGCTGATTGTTCCTGGAGGTTCAACAAAAGGACATCTTATTCACTGGACCCACTTCAATGAAATAACAGAAATGCTTCTCTGTATTGTGATCATCGCCATCTACTAGCACTAGCTGTCTTTCTGCTCATTTCTGATAACTCACCACCCCTCTTTTTCCTGGTGGACGCCCTTCCCAAATACGTCAGTCTTTCTTGTATAAAACAGCCATCCCTAGCTTAACATTTTGTATTCAATTGTAACGATTCGTCGAAGGAACAGCCTGGACGTGAAGCAAGGGTCAGTGAACTAAGCAATTGGTGTTCACGATGTGTGAGGCATCGGTCTCTCCTCCTCGCCGTAGATGGAGCAACGTCTGTCAATATGAATATTTGTAGAGGTAATCTTTGCTAGAGTTGTTACTCTTTGTTTCTATGTTCATATGACATAGTTTTGTAAGTCAGAGTTTCTGACTTGTTTTTATATGCACAAATGGCATTGTTTTGATTGTTAGAGTTTATACACTTTGTTTATACGTCTATAGGACATATTTTTGAACGCCAGACTTTCTGACTTGTTTTTATATGCCCATATGGCATAATTTTGAATAATATATTTCTTTCTCTTTGTTTCTATATTCAAATTACATAGTTTTGTAAGTCAGAGTTTCTGACTTTCTTTTCTATGCCCATAAGGCATAGTTTAGTATGTTAGAGATCTTGCTCTATTTTACTATGTCCATAAGACATAATCGTAAATACCTGGGCAATAGTCAGACGCCCTATACTGTATAACCATGCTCCGGCTAACTTAACGCTTAGGATCATATTATGGTGGAAATCAGGTTATCCATCGCTCTTTTCCATGACCTAGTTGGGTTTTTGACTGCTACCAGTCTTTAATATTTCTCATAGTGTACATTTATGCGGTGCTCAGCCTGTGGATGTGCTACTAGTCCTGAGTAGGGGCCTGCGGGGTATAGTTTGTTTTGTACGGCCTCCTTCGGGCGCCATTTGTATTTGTTAATGT
This sequence comes from Timema monikensis, assembly GCA_902151445.1. NCBI lineage: Eukaryota > Metazoa > Arthropoda > Insecta > Phasmatodea > Timematidae > Timema > Timema monikensis. The sequence goes on along the minus strand of CABFVZ010002011.1, from coordinate 47,015 downwards.
TTAACTATTTGCACTAGATATAGTGTGTCCAGACAAGGGTAGAATGTAAAATATACTATTGAAAGATCAGGCAGTACTAATGGGGAATAAACCGGTCATAATATCGTAATAGCCGAGCTTGTAAGCTTATAGTTCCTCTTCTAGGAGCGTATTCCTTGTAACCCGTAATTCACTATGGGGTTAACTCATGTTAGCTAGCTAATTTAACTACCAAAGTTGTGTCTCTTTAAACTAAGACTTTCTAGAATTTGGTGTCGTTAACTATTATTCATGTAAATGCCTTTCAGATCGAAGTCTAGTAGCTGCTAGGTTGGATAGTTATGTATTGATGCTTAACCTTAAATTAATATTTGATTTCTATTTAAATTTCCGTTGTATTGAAGCGGACGCACCTTTGTAGCGGAATGTGTGTTATTTCTACTTTAACGAGTTACTCCCCTTCTTAATACAGACCCTACCATACTTATGTTGATTGCAGGTATTACCTATGTGTTTCACTTCATATATTCCCTATTGAGATAACATATCTCAAGTAACTAATTTAATTTATCATAGTAAACAAAGGACTGTCTTGCGTAAGATCTAGTTAAACCACATGTAATTATATCAACTTGTTTAAATTTTAATAAACTGATTTGTTAGACTTGTTTATCTCTCCTATGCTTGTTCTTTCCCATCCTTGATTTGATATATTTGTAAATGTATTCGTAACTTCTTCTATTAGATAGGAGAAGTGGTGATTCAAATTTGCTTCAAATTTAAGAGGCAAATGTAACCACACTAGTAGTAGGAGCTTTCCACACTTCTTTGCTCGCTGAAAAGATATCGCGATTTTACATAACTTAGCCCTTTTCCTGAAAATTAAAGACTACAATTTCCTAAGCCCAGAAGTATGTTGTTTGTGAGGAGGTGTAAGTTAATGTCATCTAGACTTTTATGGGCACATTTGAAAATAAGTATTCGTAGAATTATGATGATTGTCGGCTATGTTCCGATGGGGGGTGAAGACGTGAATGTAATGGTAGAGTTTTGGAATGATCTCAATGATGTTTTGAATCCATGTGAACCGAGTTAAAGAATTATCTTCTTACGAAATACGAGTGTAAGGATGGGTACCCCAAGAGAGAATACAGAGAGTGTGTTAAGAAGGTATTGCGATGAGAGCGTAAACGAAATTGATAATATGTTATTGAGTCTGTGTTTATATAGGGGTTTATTTGTGTCGAACACATGGTTTAAGAACAAAGTTATTCACTAGTATACATGGCATAGGGGGGATTCTAGAACGATGATTGATTTTGTGGCTTATATCGAGAAACTTAGAAGTTTGGTAAAGAATAATAAGGCTGTGAGTGGAGCTGAATGTGAAACCGATCACACCTCCTAGTATCCTCAGTAGTTGAATTATATATGAATTTTGTGGGAAAACAGAGCAAGAATATTAAGAAATTAAGAGTGGAAGTGGAAAAACTGCAGGATAAAATTGTAAGAGTACAATATGAAAGATTTCTGGGTGAAAAATTAACTTTACAAGAGCATGAATAGAATGTCAAAATAAATGTTAGTGATATATATATAAAGTTCTTGGAATTTAGAAGAGAATAAAGTAGACTAGCTGAGTGCGTGAAAGATGTCTGGGGATCTGGGGTTGTGGGATCCTTAAAAAGAGATGGGATGCATGGTGGGATTAACAGTTGAAAGAAGCTGTGAGAGAAAAGATAGAAGCATACAAATGAATGATTGCTGTGAAGAATGAAACAGAACATAGGAAGTTGTGAGATATATATAAAGAGAATAGTATCAATGATAAGAAGATAATAAAGGAGAGCAAAGAGGAATTATATTAAGAGAAGGAGAAAGAAATCAGACTAATTTTAAAGGTTATAATTATCTGTTCTGGAAGTGAGTCATGAGAACAAAACAAGGAGTGAAAGGAAAAACCTATGAAATTCAGAATGAAAGTGATGAGATGATGTGGGATTAAAACAGCATGATAAAGCGATAGAGAGAGAGATAGAGAGAGAGAGAAAGCTTTTTAAGAAAGTGTATGGTGAAAACGGAGAGAAAGTAACAGAAAATATGGAAAATTTTATGATAAGTAAAATAATTAACGAGGTTGAGGTGTTAAAAGAATGGAAAAGCTACGGGCGTAGATGTAATCACAAGTGAAATGCTTAAGTGTGAGAACATGACACTACTTGCCAGATTGTGTGAGGTTGGTAAATGTGAATGCTGGGATTTGGAATGTTCCCAATGACTGGAATAATGCTGTCACTGTTCCTTTGTACACAGTCAAAGGCACTAAGAGTGAATGTAAGAATTAAAGGGCAATTACCTTGTTGAGTATTCCAGACAAAGTTTTTGGAAGAGTTTTAGTTAGGAAGGTGCGTGACAAGCTTCGGACAAAATCTGGGGTGTGCATTGTGGTTTAATGCTAGGTAGAGGTAGCATGGACCAGACATTTGCTTAGCAACAAGTGATTTAAAAATCTATGGCAGTAAGGAAGAAATATTATTGTACATCCATTGATCAGGAGAAATCGTATGATCGGGTGAATAGGATTATGTTATTGAACGTTCTGAAAGAGTATGGTGTAGATGCATGCTTAGTAAATGGAATTATGGTGGTGTATGATGAAGTTAAAGAGTGCGTTAGGATGGATGGAGCTTTGAGCAAATGGTTTGACATTGAACAGGGTGTTATACAGAGTGGTTTTATGTATCTATAGTTGTTTAATGTATTCATGGATAAGTGTATGAGGGATGCTTGTGATGACGCAGTTGGTGTACAAATGGACAATGTAAATGTGAGAGTTCTCTTGTATGCAGATGATGCCGTCTTAAGGGCTGAAAATGAAAGTGACTTGCAGAATGCATTAAATCGTTTGAATGTAGTAAAAGGTAGAATGGATCTTCGTTTAAATGTCTCCAAATTCAAGATGAGTTTTTGATTAGGCCAGATCAAGAAATTAATGTCATACTGGTATAAACGGAAATCTGATAGAACAAGTGAATAATTTGGTGTAACGGGACAAAATATTATGTAAAAATTAAAGAATGGAATGTGAAATAAACAGATGGGTGAATGCGTCTTGAAGAGGTTCAATAATAAAGTGTTATCAAAAGAGGAAAAGATGGCAGTATATAAAAGTGTGTTGATAGCAACATTATTTTATGGATTTGCAGCATGGTTTTTTAAGGAGAAACACAAAAGCATATTGACAGTTGTTCGAATAAGATAGCTAAGAAATGTATTTGAAAAACCAGTATTGACAAACTCATCAATAAAGGGCTGCTAAAGGAGTGCGGGTTTAAAGGGAATCCAACAGCTTAATGTGAAATAAGCATGTTACATTCGTTTGGGCATGTTGAGATGGTGAGTGTGGATCGAGTGACGAAGCAAATAAATGTAGGAAGTGTGTGTGTGTGAATCAAAAGAAAGGGGTGCAACATGTAAGACGTGGTTCTAAATTGTAGACAAATTTATGAACAAGAGAAACATTAGGAGTAATTAGGAATAAAAGAGCACGTATGAATCAGGGTATCGATGTTATTGAATCGAAGGAAGTATACAAGAACAGGAAAGTGTGGAGAAAGTTAGTGAGGATGACTTAAGTATGGAATTGTTAATTTTTGAGCTTTGTGCACAGTTTCTTGCCTACTCCTAAAGTAATGACGTGATTAGGTATGTTTGTAATAATAGCAGAAGTAGTTTAATAACGATTCGATGAGTACTTTTAATGTTTACTTGCATTAAACAGACAGACGTAGAATTGAATGTTCAGACATTCTTATTATTTAGAGTTTTATTATATGTATAGATTTAAATATAGGGAATAGTTGGTCAGCCCCCAAAGGTAGCTTACCTATTAAAATATACTTGCCCGCGTCAGTGGTCGTGTGGTCTAGCGTGTCAGTTTATTGTTAGACTAGATTGCCAGGAAAATAGAGAATGGATATTAATTATATTCATATTAAATTAGTCAGGAAGACTATAATAAATATTCTCAAAGGAGCGCTCAATACCAAACAGATATAGTGAAAATCTTAAATCAAGAACTATAAAAAAGGGCGATATAGTAACAAAAAAAAAGTAAGTTGAAGATAAAAAATGAAGATGAAAATTGACGAACACAGGGAATATTTATTCACAAAAAATGCTATTAATAAGTGGTTAATACTTGAATGACCTTTAACAACATTTAGATTAAATACAGGCAATAAGTAGTCTAAATAAGAATAATAGTTAAATATTAAACATAAGGAGAAATTAAATTGGTACATGGATAATACATAGAATTGTCAAAATAAGCCAAAAAATGTTGATGAACATTAAAAAATAATTAAATTTAAGTGACACAGTAAAGTCAAAGATAAAAGGAATAAAAAAATACATGAAACACATTAAAATTAAGACAGGATATTTTAAAATGAATAACTAATATAATTTAATGTTAAAGGTAAAAAAACACACATTAAAATTAAGACAGGATGTATTACAATGAAATGTCTAATATAAATTTAAAGGTCAAAAATCGAAAAAATGTTTATAAATTAACCTGCTGTCTCCAAGTAGAAGTTAAAAGTCATAAACCAGAGGAAAGTAAATAGGGGAACAGAATTATGTCAGCCATAATTTGAATAACTTAAGTTAGAAAAGATAGTATTAAAAGCTCAAATTTGGAAAAAGAGGGATTATCAAATGTAAAAAAAATAATCTAATAGTATAAACGTTCCTTAGCTGTAACTTGATTCCACTCCTTAAACCATGAACGCCGATAGGCTGGTTGACTTGACTACATGTTTCGTCGCAAAATCACCATCTTCAGCTCTGAGAAAAACCAATGTAGAAAAATAATATTAGAGAAAGTAAATAGAAACTAAAATTAAGTAAGCCCAGAGAGTGAAAGGCAGAAATTAACAACAGAAGGACAAAAGTGCAACGAATAAATTAATAGGAATAAAGCTGACCTATAAAGATCAAACATGTGATGGAGTAATATATATTAAAGATAATAAATATATAGATTAAATACATTAAACTATTGAGCTTACCTCTGAATTAGAGTTAGATGTTGTTCCTGTCACTACCACGGTGCAATACTTTGAATAAATTATTAGATAAAATTATAACTAAAAAGGAATGATCCAGAAGAAAATAAGTACTAACGTTAAAAAGGGGAAGATAAATAAGGTAATAAAGGTGTTGCTAGAGAGCAGTAGCAAATGTGATCGAATATAGATTGACAGAAAAAGGATAAAGAAGGAAAAAGAAAAATGTAAAAGAGGAAAAAGGTTAAATCTTCACGACCTGGCCCGATCAAGTTTCGACTACTATGGTAGGAGGGCAAAGAACTAATGCGGGTTATGACTTAAAGGTTTTTAGAATTAATAAGTTGTGGGAGATATTTTATTGTATTGATTAAGGTTTGGTTTTCAGATTTTGTTTGTTCATTGAAGATAATATTGTGATAAAAACTTGCATTGTAGATATGAAGATTTTCAGCAATATTCATTTTGTGACCTTTGGTGGAAGGCAAAAGAAGTTTCATACATTGATCGATAGGAGTAGGTTTATGGCCTGAAATTTTTAAGTTTCCAGCTATTTTGATTTAGTCTTATTATATTTGAAGTCACTTAAGTGTTCAAAATAACGTTTATAAAGTGACTTGCCAGTTTTGCCAATGTAGGCAGAGTTACAATCACAGGTCAATTTGTAAATCCCACTTTTGCTGTAGATGTTATAAGTATTGAGGTTAGAATTAGATAAATGCTTTTTAACTGTGTTGTTGGTTCTGGAATCAATCATGATGTAATGCCTTTGTAGAATTCTGGAGATTTTATTAATTTCATGGCCTGTGTAATTTAATACAACCCATTTAGGTTGAATAGGGGCATGACAAGATCCAGGTGAATAGGGGCATGACAAGATCCAGATGAATAGGGGCATGACAAGATCCAGGTGAATAGGGGCATGACAAGATCCAGGTGAATAGGGGCATGACAAGATCCAGGTGAATAGGGGCATACTTGCGACACTCCACCAAAATATGGTACACACTAAAGAGGAGCACCACAAAGCTCACACACTCGAGTTGGAGTCCCTCTTAGTAAAAAAACACACGGGTAAATGAAGTACGTCCGACACGGAGTCTTGTCATGAAAACTTCCTCTCTTCTAGACTTTCGTGTGGATGAGGTCCATCGCGACACGCCGTCCCTTATGGGGAAAAAAAGTTAGTTTACGCCAAAATAAAAATATGTTTTTCAATCTAAAAACCAATATTAAATAAATCAAAAAAATCATAACTCGAGAAAACACAGCGATTGTGACATATCTATAAAACAATGATATTGATTGACAAATATAAACAATATTCACTTTCTTTAACCCAAAGTGATCTAATTCTAATTATGAATACATTTTATGGTAAATAATTTATTTTTAAAAAATCGGACCAAAAATCAAATAGTGCAAAATCAAATGGGCAGGATTTCAACATTTTGATAAAGTAATATATGTTAAATAACAGAAAGGAGGAAGAGAGATTATGTCACCGGTGAAAGTCCAGAGAGGGGATGATAATGTCAGCAGGGAATAAAACTGGGAGGGGAAGGCGGAAATAGAGGGTCAACGACCTTGAAAGTTAAGGTAAGTTCTTAGCTTATTTCAGAGCAATGTATTTGCTAGTTTGCATGACCAACTTATGTAACCTATACAGCCTCGTAAATACATCGCAGGAACAAGGGACTTGTTTTATTTTGCAAAGGGAGGCTGTAAAGGTGAGACCTGATCCTAGATTTTTTGCTTTTTACTTACTTTATTTGTTATCATTTGTGAAAATATGTTAAAATTGACTATTTTTGACACAGCCTAAAAATGTAATAACGCAGTGTTTGACTTTTTATAAAAGGAGTTACCGCTTTTAAATTCTTTAAGACCAATTTACTTTAGAAATATGTATAATCCAATGGTTAGTTATCGACAGAGTCCTGCTTTTATGGTGAATAAAAAAGCCCAATTTCGTTTTTAAGTTTCCCAAAAGCGGTGAATAAGCGGTGAATTACAAAAATCCTATTTTTGCGACGAAATTATCGAATTAAGACAAAAGCGTTAAAAAAGTGGTTTTTACCAAACTTTCGTGATTAAGGTGACTTTGTTGGGTTAAAACTAGACTTCCAGGACAATGTTTGAAACAGGTAAACTAAACATATTGAAGTGAAAACCAAAAATTACATTTTGTTTGGACAAAACGGTAAAAAAACACTAGTCCGGAAAAAAATGTGCTGTCAACTTATTAAAAAAGTAAGATTTAGCGGCAGCTGGTCCGGGAAAAGTATGTACAAGTCACAAAGACAAAATATTACACAATTTATTTTTCAATATCCCAAAATATTAGCGCGAATGCCGAAAATCGCGACTAAATCGCGATTATCGCGGACATCGTTTAAAATCGCGAATATCACGCTAAAACGCCGATTTCGCGAATTATCGTGACAATTCTGATCATATATTTGCAATCAGGGTAACCTGAAATGTGTACATCTGAAAGAAATAATGCCATATCTAACATTCGCGAATTATCGCGATCTCCACAAACGCAGGGCTCTGATTATCGAGTAACTTGTTATCTACTTAGAGGCTGTGACGCTAAAATCTCGCCCTTTGTTACTAGGGATATCTCTGGACAGGGGTGTTTAATTCATTAATGAATTATGTACTTTTCAATAAGCCAGAGATTAATTATTGTTTATAATTTATTTTACAAACCAAAGTTGACTTGAAACTGTACTACCATTCGCTTATATAAAGTATGAATGCTAAGTATAGAAAAGAATTAAGGATCGATACACACTTCAGTGGTCGAACGGGCTAAGGCGTCACTCTCGTGCTAGGTTGTCTTGCTCCTAATGGATAAATAGGTGTTCGAATTCCAGTAATGTCTAAAGAGGGTGGATTTTCCTAAAATGTTTCCCACTTTCCTTCCAAGCGAATGCGGGTAGATTACCTCTAAGATTATTCCTTTCTCAATCCTACTCCAATAGAGTAATTATCATATATGTGTATAACCTGAACAGGTAGTAAGATGCGGTGATAAAAAAGTGTAATATATTAGGAATTTAACTAACCATAGTTAAAAATATTAGACCTAGTAAATCCCTTATACTGCTCGAGACCAGGTACAGAAAGGGAGCGATTAGTTCAAATAATCGTTCATACTTTGCGTGTAAATAAACCTTACCAATTTAGTAGTCGGCACACGATATTTAGCCATGTTATAGATTTTATTTTTGTAAGAATCTGAGAGTACCATGCATCTGTTAGTAGTACTATCTAGCTTGAGTACCCGTTCTTCGCACTGGAAATCTTTAAGAAGATTTATTTTTAATCATAATATAAAATTGACCAAAGGTAAAAGTATCCAAGATTTATATAATTTTAAATATTTATCCTTAGTTGGTTTAAATTATGTGACTAAATGTGGAAAATAAGCAGACTGACTAAAACATTATATCAAAATAAGGATTTACTGTAATCCACAAATCTTTTCATAAAATCGATCATAATAGAATTATAATGAAGAAATATACATATTTACTAAACAAAATTGGTAAAAATAACATCAAAGTTAAAAAAACATCATTAATAAAATAATTGCCTTTTATAGATACATATTGTTCGCGTCTAATTACTGCCCATATTTCGATTTTCTAATACACCAAGCAATTTTATATAATTGATTGTGAAATATTATACGCCTTAAATTTTGAAACCAATTTTCATTATTTTCTGATCATCTGGAGTGGTCTTTGTAACCACTTTCAAGTCTATAATTTTTCTAGCACACCAAAAAGTGTTTTTTTTTCCCCATACGGTTGGAAATTTAAATCCCCCACTCACACTCCCAACCCAAATCTCTGACCCCTGTTTTGAAATTAAAACATTTAAAGCGCTTCTAGTTATTTGGTGTTGTCCCTATACCTGTGAGTAAATATTTCACTTATATACCACAAGGGAAATTTTATATTATATTAGCTTTGAAATTTTTGGAGATGACGCCTATCTTCCTATTTTCCGATATATCATTTTGAAATTTAGTTTGTTTTCATAATGTATGAGATGTATATTATAACAGGCTGACCAATTTAAATCCTTAATAAGTCGTTACGTTAAAAATTACCTTCTATAAAGATTGGCTTTTCTTTTATTTGCTGCAAATCACCAGACTAAAACGTATTAGAAGCCGACACCTGCTAACAGACGAACATTCGAACACCGAACACCAACTACACTCTCCAGACGAAATTCGAGATGAGGGATTCTAAAAGCGAACAGCATTTGTGTGAACGAGGTCGACCATTATAAAGGTTTTTCCTACCACCATCTCGCATTATATTTCAAAAAACCCTTAGAGACCGACTTTTATACTGTACACGAGTGTACTCTAAGGCCCCCTTAATACAATCTCAATTACACACACACACAAAAAAAAGCATAATTTTGATCACAGGTTTGTTTGGTTTTATTTCCACAACTGTTGCCTAACGAACGTACGTAACAAATCAGAGTTTACCAATCACTAAGAGTGATGCCCAAAGTTTAGTTGTGGGCCACGCGAGACATTGGAGACAGACTTGAGAGCAGATATATGAATTAACCTAATAACATATTTGTAAATAAATTGAATTACTTAATAGACTTTCAACCTCATCGGTAGGCACACACACCTAACGTCAATCTTATTTAGTCTAAAATACCGGGAAAATAAAGGTTTGGGTTCGAGCTCCAGTCTAGGGCGCAGGGTTTTTTCCTCATGGTTTTCCCACTTCCAATCCATACAAATGCATTGTACAGTTCCTTTAAGCTTTGCCTCCCTCTTATATATCATACTAGCGTAATTAAAATGTGTATAGTTCTGATTGGTAGTAAGCTGCTTTGGAAAATACACAAACTTAGACTTTTCAATGATTTGAGGTGAAAGTTTCATAAGCAATAATAAATTTAATGTTTTTAATGAGTGCGCTTAACACCAACACTGATTAATCTGGAATTCAGTCTGTATTAAGTAGAAGTGCACTCGCATTGATGGAAAGAGGGAATGGATAAACACCATTATAAATCACATCGTTGTATTCGGTTGGAAATCTAACCTCAACCTCCTTGTCTGCGAACATACAAATTTGTTGCCAAATTGATGAATGAAACTAGCTATACACGCTCTATTTTGAGCCCACGAGTCTGTCAAATGTATTTTGATGTCGAGTCAAACTTGTCTTGGCTCTTGTCACACCAATAGCATTAAATTCATAAAGTCAAAAATATTTAAACATATGCCACTATCAGCTTAGTAGAAAAAATAGACAGTGCTATCCTGGGCCTGGAAAATTGTTATTTTAATTAGATGTCGTTATCTTGGAGAAAAAATAGTGTTCCTGATCTGTGAACATTTTTATCTTAAACAGATAGCTTTAGTTCGATGGCGAGTGCGATCTTTCAACTTGTTCATAGAGTCAAACCGTAGATTCTGATCCCCTGGCAGACCAAAATCCGTGGATCGTCTGTACCTACAGACAATCGATTTGCGTTGTAATTTGGTTCGTGCGAACCATAATATTTTTGATGGCTCCATGGGATCGAACTCAAAGCGTTTATAGCCAGCTTTAGTACCCTCTCCCAAGGGTCAACTTTTAAGGCACAGTGTCACGCCACAGGATGTCTCTGTCTCGTAGAATTCAGTAGCACACAACACAACATAATCTGTGTTTGAGCCACAGGGAACACCTGCAGTTGAACGAGAGCTTTCACACGCGAGACAGTGTGTGGCGATTCACTGATGCTAAAATGGCGGAAGTCGATACGGATGATTTTACTTTTGTGGCCCGTGTGATTACAGTGTTGCCAAAGACTATATAAGTGTTGTAGCTAGATTAGTCCCAGAGTGTCGCTAGATTGTCGCTAAACGAAGAATTAAAAGTCGACAGATTTGTCACCAAACAAAAAATGCATACATTAATCTGAAGTGAATGTAAGCAACATCAGTGGATTGAAGTAATCCCCGGATTCGAAACGATGTCATTGTGATTTGTGAATGACAGATAGATAGTTTAGAGCTACGTCATAGACCAAAGCAATGCATTATGCATTCTTGCAGTATGGTAGTTCAAAAATCAAAATTCTACAGCATTAAAATTTAAAATAATTAACATGAACATGACAAGAAATAAAGGAAAGTTACCAGTACCAGATTAGTCGCTAGGCGCTAAAAATGAAAATTATTTGTTTCAGACCAGTAAAAGTCGCTAGGTCTTGCGCCAAAGTCACTAAATTGGCAACACTGCGTGTAAAAGGGTTCTTAGACCATGTGACCCCCGGTGTGGGTAGTAATACAACTAATAGGTACGGTGACCTGGTGGTCTAGGGGTAAGGTGTCAGACTTCTGTGCTGGCGGCCGGGGTTCAATCCTCGGTCCCGGCACAGATTTATCTGATTTCCAAACCCTTCCTTCACCTCTGACAAGACATCTTGTGAATGTGGGGAATTCCAGGTCGCCACCGTGGTTCGGATTCCACGTTAAACTGTAGGTCCTCCATTTTATCTCACAATCACCCTACCATTACACATTAGCGTAAGTACGTATAACCCGAATGGGTAGTAAGACGCGGTGCTAATAGTAGTAGTAATAAGTGGAACCGAACCAGGATTCCTTGGAATTTGACTAAACAAATTAGCCGAAAGAACTGGTTCTGTCCAACAAGCTCAACTCACTCAGTAGTATCCTACCTCTGAAAGATCCTGAGTTAAATATTTAATTTCTAATGGAATTATAATATTAAGTAAAATATTTAGAATAATTATAATCTGATTGTTTAGTAATTGTTGTTCCTAGTGTCAATTGTGATAGATTTTAACAAATTCTTACTACTGATCATAGGATATTTTACAATAATTTATTTATAATTAAGTTGAAGATCTTGATCCAATTTCCCAAATATTCATTTTTATTCACGTCAGGAGTCAAACCTGAGTCCTGATTTAAATCTGAGAGAAAGAAAATTATAGTTGTGAAATGGAAGTGTTTTATTTATCGATGTAGGATCAGGATGTTGTTCTTGTCCTAGAATTAATATAATTTCTAGAGTCAGGTTATAAATACCTAGAAATAGAACAAAACTATCTACTGCTAATTGTATCTACATTACACTTGTGTATTGTGTCTTACTACCCGTTTGAGCTATCCTCCTATATATTGAGGTAAATAAAACCGTATTTCCTTGGGGGTAGGGTGAGAACTCATGTAGGAAAAGCCACCCTCAGTACACTCGACTGTGATTCCAACCCTGATATCCCATCATCGGCAAATTAACTAGGTGCGAGAGTAACACCTTAGACCACGTGCCCATCAATATTAGCAAACCAGGACATGTTAAATCAAAACAACCATTAGAAATATGTTATTTACTTTAATATGTGACCTTTAAATCCTATTAGTAATTATTATTATTATTATTATTAGCACCACGTCTTACTACCCATTCGGGTTATACGCACTTACACTAATGTGTAATGGTAGGGTGATTGTTGTAATGGTAGGGTGATTGTGAGATGAAATGAAGGACCTACAGTTTAACGTGGAATCCGAACCACGGTGGAGGCCTGGCATTCCCGGTTCAACTTATTATATCACAGAATGAGTCAAGGTGTAAAACTTCAAAGTTCCACAATTTTGCTAAAACCAGTGGCGCGTTAAGATAGTCCCGATACGGACATATTTACAAATTATATCAATATTTAAAAATTAATTGTGAAAATGTATTAATATTAAAACTCCCTGCACCATTGGTCACAGAGGCGTAAGTCTGGTATTTTCTGGTTCGACAGTGACTTGGAGGTTGGGGTTCAAATCCTTTTGGGATATGCCGAAATAGTTTTTGTTTAAATGTGTATCCACTTAACCTCATTGTAAATGAGTGTAGGTCTACACTTATAAATAAATCTCTCTCTTCCCTAACTCAGTGTAAATATGCGGATAGTCCAGACGCTCAGTAGGACACAAATAATTTTAATAAGGATAACTGGAATGAATAAAAATGTTATATTAAATTAATAAAAAGACATTCATCCAGTTAAAAAAGATTCCGGTGATTTTATTTGTTACGTCATCTCTGGTTTAATTCGGGGTCATCTGGAGGGATAAACAATTTCCAAATAGTTGGTGGTTGGGGCCATCCCTTTGGTCAGTACTGATCTAGTAAATTGCACAAGTATTAGCTGATTCAGGAGCATCCGAACCCCCCCTCCCCCCCGTCCCATTCGAACCTTCCATCACGAGTCGATTGATCACTGGAGTGGGCTCTCCAACACGAGCAAGCGAAATCAAAATTATTATTCGGAGCCATTTCAAGTGTAAACTTATAATTAACTGTCAACCTTCATCCCGCCCACCTCGTCCCTACTTACCCTTCATAATTATGTCGACCCATAAAACTTGTGTCCGTAGAGGGATGAAGAGGGTTGTTTGCCTCTTGTATTAAAAGGAACGTCCCGACATTTAGGGCCGAGACTATGTCACTCATACAAATGTCTAAAGATCACTCCCTGCATGGATGTTAATCTCTATGTAGTTGAGAAATGTTGTCCTTAGAAGGAGGTTTACAATCTCGGCCTCTAATTCGATATAGAAGACGTTACCAGCGAGATTTGTGTCCGAGTATAGAATCATTTTGGTTGGTAGGAAATTTTAGAAACTACAAATATATTTATTTTCAGCCAACTATATTATTAGTATTATGTCATAGGTATTGATAATATCTAACCTAAGTTAGAGTTGCAAATCAAATGTTTTTACGTATTAATAGGCCTATATGAAAATTACCTTTATAACTATCAACAAAACTTATTTCATATATAAAATGGACTGTATCTAATTTTAATTTCCATTTTAACCAGAAAACACATAAAATCCTTTGCAAGAAGTAATCTCCATTACTACCCGTATCGTTGGTCGTATGGTCGAAGGTAAAAACCTGGATTCCTGGTGATGGGGAGATCAGAGCTAGAATTCCCTGTAAGGTACATAATGTAGTGTTTACTAAAAAATTGTGTAAAAACTATATAATTTTATTAACACAAAAACTTTTATCTTTACATTATTCAAAGTGTACTATACAAATGTGGAGACATATCTACAGAATTATTTAAAGGACTTGACTTAGTATATTAGTTTGTGCAACGCGTTTTGCTAGCCGTTTGGGCTGTTCACGTGTTATACAAAAATGGGGTACCCACATTTTCATAGTAAAATTGGACAAAATTCACAGAAAAGTTCCCGGCATTTTCATGGAGGAATAAACAATTTAGGAAAAATAAAATTCAAATCAAATTTGACTAGGATGTGAGCCCTGACCTCTCCATCAGTAGCAAACGAGACTATACTTTAAACCATCTTTGATAAACAGGTGGGAGTTCAATTTAAATATATATTCGCTGCCACTGACTAGCAGGTTATAAGAAACAAAGCAATAACGGCTGACAAGCCACCCTCCCCGTTTCGTTAGCAGACTGACACTGGCTGCATCTTAATTAGTTCGTACAAGCCTGTTGTTTCTCTTCAACAAATATTTAACTGACGGCCACAGTGCGATAGATTAACTTACGTGCAAACGAACTGACCAATTGCAGCCGATGTGTTTACTATAAGCGAGCAGTGAGCATTGGAACTTGGGAGACCTAGGGTTGTATGTATTTATGAGATTCGGAGGTTCTCTATTTAACATGAACCGTTTTTTGATCCTATTACTGGAAACGGGTCAACTCTCTAGAATATACTATAAATACGACCCGTAGACCTCAGGCCAATATTAATTTTGCCGGTGTCTAGCTGGGTGAGACAAGCCGTTCACGGTAAGGGGATCTTGGAGTTTAACTACTGAATGGGTGTACTGAGATGTATTTATCATAATGATTTACGTCCATCCCTTCGCACAAATGATGGTACACTTACAAGTTATAGATTCATCTAAACCTCATTTGTGCAAATACGCTGCTATTATGGACAAATATCAACCCTAGATCACTTAAGGGTTGCGATCTCACTCCACTGAATTATTTTTTCGCGCATTAAATTAACACCCTACACAGACGCTCTCCACTACCTAGCTACGTTACACACTTTGCCTCGTCTACTCAGTCATATTGAACCGCTGTCTGCTGTGGAGAGTGCCAATGATCTGTTTTTGTTACAAGGTAAGGGGGGTGGGTCACACCTCCCGTAAATTTTAACGTTTGCGATGTAGGCTTGGTTGTGACAAAACATATATTTTTATCTATTTATTTATTTATTTTGTATGATTCCTTTGATTTCCCAGATTTTAGATTAAACCGTCACCATCAATCATGACGTTTTGGACTACCAGTCCAATATTTGAGTCTAAGGTTTTCCAGGTGCTACTTGAATCAGAAGTTGAAGACTTCAAGGGTGAGAGTGAGATATGTTCTGAAGTAGAAGACAACTTCAAGATAGTCAGAATATGGCAGTGAGTTGGATAATAAAAAACCACGACGAAAGTGATGTTAGTGAGGATAACGAGATACAAGTTAACAAAAAAGGACAATGAGATACAAGTCAACCAGAAAGAAGTCGTATTAGAGAGGAACAGCTAGCTACATGTGGATGAAAGGTCCTTCACAAAGAAAAATATGAAACTACTAAGAATATTGTCCTCCATGTTTCAGGCTGTAAATAAGATGCTAAGAAAGTGGAAACCAATCTGTAATAATGGATGTTCTTGATAAGTGACGACATAGTTCAAATAGTAGCACGATGCACAAATTTCAGAAATTAAAATACAAACATAGCACTACTGTAGTTCCTTAAAATTCTGAAAAAAAACCCCTTATATTTTTGTTGTATTTTACTGGAACTAATGGATTAAGCAAAACTTCAGACAAAATACATGTGAAGTGTTTTGGTCCACCAATCTATAGGGTTATCAGTGTTATTTTATATTTATTGATATGGAATGAAAATTTAAATTATTTCATACCAGTTTTAATAACGCTTTATTTGTATATTTACTTTGGGGTGATCATGCACCCCATACGTGGTATACGTCATTCATCATCATACAACCCTCAACATCACAAGGAAATTTTTTAATATTATACCTCAGGAATTAGATCTATATATCTGGTAAGTTTGATTATAGACTGTTAAAATACTATTTGTCAGAATTTTAGTTTAGATTTCTAGTTAAAGGTAATGTCTAAAAATGAACGACAGAAAAGTAGGAGAACTATGATTTTGGTATATGACACCAGTAAGTTAAATAACCAAGAAGTTCGTAAGAGATATGTGATAAAAGCAGAGAACATAATTAAAGCATCTGAACGAGAAAAGGGAGAGGAAAGAGAAGGAAGAAAAAATGGGAAAAGATCAAGATTGCTGTGCAAGGAGCAGCATAAATGACACTGGGAATAAGAAAAACCAAGAAAAATTCAAATAGTTTAAATAATTACGTGAAGAAACAGTGAGTAAGAGGAAGAAGGCAAGAGGGGAATGGTTACAGGACACAGGAAAAGTGGAGAATAAAGATATGTGCTGCAAAATAATAAGATAGACTGCAAGGGTGTTAAGAGAGAACACGCGTGACTATGAGGAAGATAATCAAGCAAGCTAAATAAGATCAGGAGCGAGGAAACTCTAGAAATAGGTTTAAAAAGGATCTGGTAAATGAAGGTTTGGATGACGGGAGCCACGATATTCACTAATTACAAGAATGGGAATTTAATAACTGATAAAGGAAGGATCCTAAAACGCTTGAAAGAGTATTTTTAACAGCTTCTGAACTGTAGGCACCCAAAAGACATTTTAGAATGGAACAAAGAAGAAGAGGGATAAGATAAAAGGGAGCCAGTGGAAGTTACGGAGATAGATGTCAGATGCTCTATTAAATGGCTTAATAATTTGAAAGTACCTGGAGGAGAACAAATTACAGCGAACATGATAAAGAAATGGCGTGAAAGATTAAAAGAAATATATCA
This sequence comes from Timema monikensis, assembly GCA_902151445.1. Taxonomy (NCBI): domain Eukaryota; kingdom Metazoa; phylum Arthropoda; class Insecta; order Phasmatodea; family Timematidae; genus Timema; species Timema monikensis. The sequence goes on along the minus strand of CABFVZ010002011.1, from coordinate 29,976 downwards.
GTTGATCAAGGACATCTGTAAGAAGAGAAGGTACCGGAATATGAGAAAACGCCATATACCACTCCGGTACATAAGGATAATAACAAACTGTAATGTAACTACTACGGAAGTATTTATTTGTTGAATGTGATATAGAAAATTCTGTCACTGGTCATCTTGAACAAACTCAAGCCACTAATAGAGGAGATTATTGGAGAATACCAAGCTGGATTCAGAGCAGACAGAAACACAATTGATCAGATTTTCATCATGAGGCAAATATAGGAAAAGTGCTGGAAATATAATAAAGATAGCAAAACAAAAGTTTTATATTTTCAAAAGCATTTGATAACATTAAAAAATAAATGATTTCCAAGATGCTGAAAGAAATGACGATATCACGCAACCTACGAAGGATGAATATAGTGTGTACAGGGAAAACGAAGGTGAAAGTAAAATACAAGGGAGTGGTCTCAAATTAACTGTAAATAAGAACTGGAGTAAGTCAGTGAGAAGCGATATTGCTGATACTCTTCTACCTTGTATTAGAGAAGATTATGCTAGAAATAAAAAAAGGAATAGAATAGAGTAAGGGTGAATGGGAGTCACATTTTATTGTCTTTGTAGACGACATTGAAATCATGGCAGACAACGCGAGAATAATGGCAGAAATGTTGCAGAAGCTGGAGAAGAATACAGGAAAAATGGGCATGTACATCAACGAAGGTAAAATAGAAGTGATATATATATATACAAATATATATACATATATATATACATATATATACATATATATACATACATATATATACTTATACATATGTATATATATACATATATATACATATGGTAGGTGAATTGGAAAATCCGGCCTATTGCAATAGTTACTCTCAATTTACAATGAGCCAGGCTAATTGTAAAATAATATTATATTTGCTTATCAGCCTGATAATTTTTAGGCTTATTGCAATAAGCCCATACAGCCTTAGGCTATTAAGGGAATTCAGCTTTGTTCACTCAATCAGTCTAGTTTTTTCCAGACGTATTGCAATAAGCCCAAGATAGTGATGGCTTATTAAAAAGTCTACAGCGGCGGTTCCCAAACTGTGGGACGTACAATTACTACCGATGGTATGCCGTGAGGCTGTCCCTGGCTGTGAAAGTAAATCGGTTTTTTGATATGTTCTTCTGGTTCAGATTGGAGAAGAAGTATTATGCTGCTCGACCATTTTATAAGTTCAAAGCCACCTTTTTAGATAAGTGACGTGAGTTACATTAGCAAAATAAGCGTGTTTTTGACTGTGTCAAATCCAGTAATGATTTAATCCACACAGGTTTGATGTTGCAGTACAGAGACCACGTGAGGGTATAGCTGTCCTTAATCCGTAATTATTTGTCGAAGTGTTCTTAGAGCCATAAATGGTTACTTAGACACATCATACATAACGGTTGTTAATTTGTAGATCAAAAGTGGAGTGGTGGGATCATCACGCCAATGGATGAGTTGGTATTTTTTATCACCCGAGTAAATTTTATTTGGCGATACATCTAGCGAATATCACACGAGAACACAAAAAAAAGTTGGTGAAAATAAAAATGACGTCACATGTTATTTTGAAGCTTTGGTCCAGGCAAGAGAGTATCACTAAGTGACACATTAGTCGAGGTACGAGCACTAACGTCAAACCCTACCTGAAGCTTTTTGGTGGAACTATTGTTTTATAAACACTGTGATGAGGTAAGCAGTAGTGTGGCATGTCTGAAGAGGTATGAGGGTCACACAGTGCTACATGGCCGGATCAAGATAATATTACATGAATGCAGACTATTGTAGTGTCATACTTAGTTACAAGAAAGTAGTGCTGAAAAATGTCAACTAAATTTTCGGGTATAGGACTCCAACTCACTTCAACTGTTCCATTTGACCAAACTGGCTGCTTTCACCCTTGCACTATGACCAGGCACGTTTGACCGCATCAACATACACCAGCGAAATTAGTGATGCAACTAAGATTCAGACAACTACCACTAGTGGGGGTGCCAGCTTATTGAGCCATCGACCAGATCCATAGAATTTCCACGAGGAGCCAGAAAGTCGTAGAATATTCTACTCGCTTCGTGGGACTTGAAGTTCCGTGATGTCCCCTGTTTGCGGGTTGTACGCGGTGCATATTGTTCGTCAGGTGTTTCCCCTCCTACATTATTCTCCCTTGTATCCGCGTCCCTATTTTCCTTACCACCCGCCTAGCTGGGGTGAGCTTCAACTTATGATACTAGAGTGGTCTTTAGCGTCACTCTTGGGGAATTTTAAACTAATAAGAGGTGCTTTCATTAAAATGTACACAGAAAATTTATTTTTGACGCCTAATTTATTAATATTTCAAAATTCTATTCAGACCTAAAACTTTTGCTCTTGTAAAATAAAGTAAAAGTTATTCTTTGTTTAGAATTGTCAATGATTCTTGTAATATACAAATTAAATTATTTTTTAACTAATACAATCAAAGATTGCAAACATTTAGATAAATGTTACCATTCAATCTATACTGTGATTCAAATGTTTATCTATTTAGTTTTTTGTATGACAAGTATTTAAGTTGTCTCATTTTAACCTATTTGAATTTAACTGTTTACTATAGTGGGAGATATAGTAATGTAACGTAATGACAACCATCCTTTTATTTAATAAAAATACAAATCATATTCACTGGGAAGCTTAGCGTTGAACAGTTTATTAATATGGTAATGCTTCGAATTTACGATATTAGGTGTTATTTATGGGCGCGGATACTAGTTTAATCTTGTTGTTTGAAGGGAATTGTAAATAAAATTTCTGGTTGTGACTCGCTCACGTTGCCTGTGAGCAGTGCACATCTAGAATATCCTAACTGATATGAACTTCTAGTTTATACCATTGTGATTTTGAGAATAATTTGTTTGAAATACGAGTAAGGCTTGCGTGCCTATAATGTATATTAGTGGAAATTAAGTGTTGTTAGATTATGGTAGAGGTATTCCATACAACATTCATGGATGTTAGATTTGCTGGCTAGGTTGTCACTTTTCATACTAAACATATTGTCTATGTTTATTATTCTCTTTGTTCTCAAATATTAGTATTAACTACTAAAGATATATTTACTTTTACATTGTTTTCGTCCTTCTTGATTAGTAATGCCTTATCCCTAATATGTAGGTTGGAATGGAGTATAGACACCGTGAGGGACATCCATAGCTAGCATTGTTATTTACATTGTTGTGGAGAGCTAAAATTAACTTCAGTTAACTTTTCCATAACAATGTAGGTTGCAAGTCTCTGAGAGAAATAGTTTGTTCAAAGTCTATTGTCATTTTAAACCCTATCAATTCACCCTGGTTGTATATGCTATTCTTCTGTTGTACGCTTCCCTTTATTATACATAATAAAGAAGGCTACAGTACAAACTTTTGAGTTGAGGCTGAGTTTGCAGTTTTCTTTCAAGAAAGCAAGATCTGCGTTTTGCAACAATATTTCGAAAGGGGGGTGAACTTCTTTGGAATGAATTCGCATGACATGTCATCACGTGAATGAGTGAAGAGAAAATGATTTTCACACATTATTTCTTCATTAGTTTGTCCAGCTTCATAGGATGATTCACCGTCTTGCCAAAAACTTTATAAGGATTCATGGAGGTAACGATCATAGTTTGAGAGGAATGTCACCAAACCACCGAAATCATTTCGTTTGTTGTTAAGTGAGATTAGCAAAGAGAGAGGGGTGCCATATCCTAAAATTGGGCTGAGAGTGTGGCAATCCCAAGTGAAAGTGTTGACAAAGAGATCAGCTCCAAGAGAATCTCAATCAAACTGGGGATATCAAAAGTGTGGTCAGGTAGAACAAGGACTTTGAGCTTTTGTTTGATATTGGAGTCAATATGAGTACGTGGCAAATCTGAAGTGATTTTGTCCAAGGTTGTTACTGGATGTGAACAAGCAATAATAGTGAGATTAATGGTGGAAAAATTTATGTGTGTCGTTCCTTTAGTATTTACATGGCAGAGATAGGCCATTAATGTTTTGTGACAGGTTGAACCAGGTTAAATTCAGCAAATGAGCACAACGCTCATTGATAAAGCTTCACTGAGTCGCAGAATTGAGAACTCTTCGAGATAATTGTGGATGACCAAATGGAGTAGTGAGTTGGACAAGAGTGTTTGGAAATAACACTGTGGTCATTGGTTGGTTTGTAATACCGATAAAGGGAATAGGTGGAATAGTATCCCATGAATAGTTTCGACGAAAGAATTTTGTTGGTTTGCTTCATGACCTTGAGATATGTGTGAGTGTTAAGAGAAGGCCTAATGAAACCATTTGTAGTGTTTTGCTAAAGTGTTTGTACGTACGCGTCAATTTACAGTCCCTTAAGGTATCAACATTTCCAAGACAATTAAAACAATATTTATTAAAAGGTTCAAAATCAAACAGTTCTTGAGAAGTCTTATTTTTAAATTGGGTGCACTGATAAATTCTGTGAGTGCTTGATGGCAAAATACCTAATTCTTTGGGATTTCGCCCACGCCAGTCAGTAAGGCAGTATACATAATGGTTGGTTGAGTATATCAATGTATTGAACTATATGGCTGAGACTTTGAAGTGACTTGCTTGTTGTGTCCAGGTTGAGAATTTCCAGTAGTATCTCTTCAAAACGCTTTCGCATTTAGTGGTCCAACTTTCACAGAAATGAGGAGATTAATAGCGTTTTCTTTGTAATATCACAGTCTAGCTAGGACAATCAGAGCTTGGCTGTTTTAGGAGTAGTTACAAACATATGACATAGACTATCTAGATAGCAGGGAGAAATATTGGGAAGATCCAATATCTTGACACGGAGGAGAGAAACTAGTCAGCACACCTGGTGATATCTTGTTTTGAAATAGGTTCCAAGCGATTAATTAATTTTCATCAGAAATAGGAAGGTTTTGAATGACCTTTAGAGAATAACCTTGAATAGATCTCATTGAAACTTTTCTATAGGAATCAACGACGTATTTGAGTGTATTGTTGTTTTAAGAAAATTAAAGAATACCATTCATTGTTGCAAGTTTCCATTTAAAGTGGGCAAATTAAACATAATCAACCGAACTGTGTGGGTATGAGCAATAGAGGGGGTGGAGACAGTCACCTTGGTATTAAAAAGATCTATGATTTTACTTATTTTTTACTATATAATAATCTTTGAGTTTGCGCGTCATTTAATTATTGGAGTTATTAAAAGTCAATGTTGTTGTTTATTGTGGCTAACCTATTAATAATTAATCCACTTTGGCGTTGTTTTTCAATAAATTTAATTATCCAGAGTATTAGTTGCACCATGAAAATAATTAAGCAAGTGTTTGTATGATCAATTTAAAAATAAAGTTTACTAAATTTAATCTTAACTGTTGAGTTCTACGAGTTGAGTTATCATTAAATAGTGTAAGACTTGAAACTTTTAAGAGATAAGAAAATACACAAACAAGATTATTTCCTATTACAAAATTACACAAAAAGCGTTTTTTAAGTAATTTTAACACTGATTTAGAAAGGAGAGAAAAGAATCGATTTTATTTCCATAGAAGTGAAAAATATCATCCGGCCTGGAGAACCAAATTTATTTGTAAACTTATTAACCAAAGAGGCATTTAATTTAATGTATTAAGAAACTTCTGGAGGAACAGTTACACTAAGCCAGAGACTGGATTTGGATACGCGAAATAAAAATATATGTTTAGAGCATACCTTTTGACATTGTTTGATTGCTGAAGAATTAGATTTGGCAGAGATGATCTTGATGTGTTCTTTACTAACTATAATACTTGTGTGACGAGAGGATAGTATATGATTGCATACCTCTTTACACGGGCTATCAAATATTTAAAAGCGCTTGATTTGTCTTTTTGCACACGAGGGACAAAAGGATCAACAGTGTGTAATAGCAGGAGAGAGGCAAGGTTCAATAAATGATATAGAGAAATGCTCACGGAGATGGGATTGTTTTCCAACATTGTTCTCAGAGAACCAAATGCACGGTGATAAAGGGATGGCTGGAGGAAGTTACAGATGTGTGGAAGAGGGTAGTGGGTAGCTAATTCTAAGAATATTGCAGTCACTTGGCTGAAATAAGAGCTAAAAAGGATGGAAAACAACCCGTTAGAGATAACTAACAACAAATAGCGTTTTAAGTAGGTTTAGCAAATAAGAAGATACTCATCATTTTTAGTGACACGTGTCTTTATGACAGGTCAGTTTAAATGAAACCCACACTTGGGGAGAATAATAGATCTTAATGCACCCCGTTTTACTACCCGTCGAGCTAGTCGCATACTTACACTGATCAAAGAAGGATAAGAATAAATTCACGCGTATTTGCATTAAAGGAGATTGGAAAACCAATTAGGAAAAACAATCACCCTGCCTAGCTAACATCCATTCGAACACAGACGTCCCCATCACTGACAATCCTTTCAATTTGAGAAATAATGCCTTAGACCAATCAACCACCAATCCAGGTTGGGGAAGTAATTGTGAGAAAATACACAACTAGTCTATTGGTGGGTGGACAACCATGAAAAGAAATGAGAGCCACCCTAGTGCATCTGGCCAGAATTTTAACATGGCATCCTAAGTCCGAATTAAATTCACCTGCTCCAAATTTCATCCCACTAGTGTTTGGGGAGATAAATTGCACTGTTAGAATATGAGGACAAACTAATACCAACATCGGTGATTAAATCAAAATCCCTTAGACCTGTAATTGGCCTTCCTTAGTCACGCTACCTTTAACTGTGTGACGAACATTCTAAAATTCATATATTATATATTAAAGCGATATTTGTATCGTTCTTGCATTAAAGGCTAAGATTGAAACAGGAATGGAGCTTAGCGCACCCACAGCTGCACTGGTGAGGAAGGATTACCAAGTGAAACTACCCCTTGCACGTGACGTAGGCAACCACAAAGGCGACACGTGTTGAGGGTCATCGCAGTAGTTTCCATGGACGATTAAGGGTGTCAGATATCTAGTTACTGACAGTGATCAGTCTATTAAGAAAATAACAGGTAGTTGAGAAAACGACAGTAGTTGCTTTTAAAATAAAACTGTACGCTGTACCGCACCAACTTTCTCTTGCTTTAGAATACACATTTACTAAAAACTCGTAAGATTTATGAAACAAAATAATACATTGTTGTAGCAACATAAATAATAGACAATGTCAGTTACTCTATGGCATTAGGAACTAGGAAAAGTGTCACGGAAAATTGAGAAAAGAGAAATATATTTATCCACCAAAGAAGATTAAAATCAAACTTCATTTCCAATGAACTGAATTAAAAAGAATGCATATTTGTTTATTGTTCAGAAATTATTGGTTTTATAAAAAATGTAATTCAAATAAAATATTTATATATTTAATAGTACTACAGCTTTACAATGGTAAGTTATTTCATATCTCATAAAGTTGGAGAGAAATGATGAAAATTGGAACATTTCCTCTCCGTAAAGTACCCTCAAAGTCACTTTCATAAGAAAATGAGAATTTCCATCCTGTTAATAATGATACACAGTGTCTAGGTATCAAATTTAATCAAAATCGTTCAAGGGAATTTCGAGAAAACCGATTTTATTTCTCTTTTTACCTTTAAGTAAACTACCCTTAATTCTAGAGTTAGATATCTAATTTTAAAAAACAGCTTGGAGGGAGGGGGCTTATGAAAACCCCAGATATCAAGTTTTAGCCCATTTGGTAAGGAAGTTTTGGCTTTAACCAGAGGTATAGACAGACGGACAGATAGCGAGACAAACGGCATCACGAAAACAACTTTTTTGATTTCAGGGGGTCATGAAATGTCGAGATTTATAACAATCTTGAGTTCGTAGGATTTTCAGACTATATATTTATTTGGATTAATCACTTTACCCGTCTGCTAAATTTTAATTCCTTACCTCATCTAAATAAATAAATATATATATATATAGTCTCCACTTAATCCTCATTTTCTGAGGCCCAATAATAAAAATTCCTATTTTATATTTTTCTTGCTATACAGGGATACCCCAATACCTTTCTGCCAATAAAATTTCAAGTTTCTTGACTCAGGGGTTGGTTAAATACGGCGATGAGTGAGTCAGTGAGTCCCACACCTTTATGACACTCTCCACCCTCATAGTGGGAAAAAAAATTTAAAAGCCCTCAAAAGATCTCACCCAATTATAGAAAAAGCCTTCGAATAATTTCAAGGCTCTATGTCCACTGGTTCAAAAGATACATAGGTGAATTTTGATAACTTTAAACCCACCGTTTTCCTAACCCTAAAGTTCAAATTTCTAAGTTCAAGACTTATTTGTTTATCTGGAGCCGCCCTTGTGCCTGCTTGCCAAATTTAGATTTTCTGCTACACTTTATCAGTTATTTTTATTATTAACCCCCACCTACTCCCTCCTACCTCGTTTATTCTCCAATCTAAAAATTTAAGGTTTTCAGAACTTTTATGACTATTTGGAATGGTTCCTATACCTCCCTAACAAATTTTAATTTCCTACCTTATCCAAAATATTTTCTTCTAACTATATTATTACCCTATTTTGAAATGTCCTGTTATTGGATTATTATAATTATATGGGGCAATCACTCTACCTTCCTGCCAAATATCAGTTTTCCAGATCTTTTGAAAGTGGGTTTTAATTTCCGGATGGTTCTATTTTCAGTTTTCTATATATAAATAATTTTAACATATTTTCGGTTTACAGTTTACTTTATTTAAATTGACTTTTAAAATATAATGTTTTTTTCGTTATCTATTTCTCAGATTTAACTTGAATCTATTAGAAATATCTATAAGAAATCTATGATAAATTGTAATTATTATGCAGTTATTGTGTCATAACAGAAATTTGTATATTACATTATTATAGCTTTAAGCTAGATTAAGACTGTATTTTGAAAAATCAATTTAAAATTAGTATATAATAAGTTGTATAATATAGCTTTGTATCAAGCGTCGAATACAATTTTACCTAGCTGCTTGCTACAGCGTAGTGTGTAACAAATTACTTGAAATCATCTATTTCAAAAAACCCGATATTTAAGGATTGTGAATTAAAACTGTGTTTGTGACAGGGAAAAAATAGGACGTGTGACACAAATATAAACTTAGATATCACTGTGACTTAAATAATTATGTGTCACTTAGCTTTAAACTCATGTTGTAGGCTAAAAATTAGCTTCTAATCTGATGAAACTAGAAGCACAGTCGCGAGACAGCTGGTCAAATACAATCAGTTATCTGAAATATACAATGGCTTGCTAAGAACCATCCCTGTAAATGCTCTCTCCGGTTTTAGCGATTCCTGCGGACGAAGAACCCGAAGCTACAATTGCTTGGCAAGAGCCATCCATGTAAACGCCCGTTTCGGTTTTAGTCATTTCTACAAACGTTAAACGAAGACAAGAAGGGAGATTTTTCCAAACGGTTGTAATGTGCTTCAAGCTGATGATTCTTTTAATGGACGGGATATCTCATTTCGTATCAGCTCAGTAATTTTTTTTATGTAGGGAAGCACTTGTTTTAGAACGCTTATATCTACACTATTTTGTATGAAAATGTAGTAAAAAGGAGAAAAATTCAAATAGGGAATATTTTCCTTCTTGGTGCGGAGTGATACGTCAGAGCGTGCGCATACCTTTTCTGACTCCATGTAATGGGTTAAATAATTGTTTTTATTTGTAGCACAAATATAACCAAGATTCAGAAAAGGGTAAACCAAAATAGTTTAAGTACGAATTTTCGAGCCCACTAATTATCGATAGGAAGCAGAGGTGAGAGTTTTCCCGTGGATCACAGGCGATCTGTCATCTCTGACCTTTGTGTCTCAATCACGTGTCTCTAAATCTTGCAATGAGAGGATTGGCTGAACGCGCTGCCTAGTTGTAAGGGAGTTCTACGTATACCATATCACAAAGCCCCCTCAATCCCAATATAATGGAGTTGAACTGAATTAAGAATAATACCGAACAGCGCGGAAGCCTACACCGAGGATGTATGTTGGCTTTCTTCTGAGGAGAAACTACAAGAGATATTTCTACTTGAAATTCAAGGGGAAGTAATTACAGGAGATATTTCCATTCAAGGAGAAATTCAAAGATATTTCAGTTTTCAGGGAGAAACCATACGATGTTACGCACAGTATTTTTATAGTTCAGTTTTAGAGTCAGATCATTCATTATCAGACATCTAGAAAAGTTGTTCGATCTACTTTCATGTATTTATACGTCAAGACATGTTATCTGCAGCGTTTACAATTGAACATCGATCATATAAATCCTTATAAAATAATACTAAATATTGGACTGTATATTATATAAATATACTTAATCAATAAATAATATCAGTAATAAGATAAAATGTTATCAATATTAAGCACAAAAAGGGTATATATATATATATATATATATATATTTAATTTCCTTCCTATGAGAATTCTACTATATGTTTTCTTTTAAATTTAAGGGGGAAGATATTGTATTTGTTTCGTAGTATTAAATGTATAACAATATGTAGTGAGCCAAGTATTTTATTATTTTCTTCGCGTGTAACTACCCGTTTGGTCCTTACGCAATTATTTACACTAATTGAGTAGGGAGTAATAACGTAGAAGTTAGAGGAAACCTACCTGCATGGAAGGAGGGGAAATCATTTATAGATAAAACTAACTCAGTATACTTGGCCGAGGTTCAAACCCCGACTTTCCCATCACCAGCAAACCCATCTGTAAACCTCCTCTGTAACGCATCCACTGGTATGGGTTACATTAAATTAATATATTTTATGGTTTCAATTGTTTCCACATAAAAACACAAGAATATTTATTTTGGTACAATGTTTTCATCAATATAGCTGTGGGTGGCCCAGATTAACACAAACAGAAAACATGAAATTCAGCAAGTTTGAAAAAGAATGTTTACTAATTAATGATAATCGATTATTAATTGGGGTGGGGGTGGGTTCAATCAGGCTACGGAAATGTAGCCCTCCTCGCTCCCCTTTACACGCACACTAGGGTGTATCACATCGGCTCGAAAAATATCCTCAATTTGGGTTTCCTTCATTTTTGTACACACACAATAGTCGAACGAGGACTTAGATTGTTGAGCATGTTTAACAGAATCCATTAATTAAAACGTGACTTGGCAGTCTAGTGGTAAGGTGTCAGACTTCTGTGCTTGGGGCCGGGGTTCAATCCTCGGTCCAGGCACAGATTTATCTGATTACCAAACCCTTCCTTCACCTCTGACAAGACATCTTATGAATGTGTGGAATGCCAGGCCTCCACCGTGGTTCGGATCCCATGTTAAACTGTAGGTCCTCCATTTCATCTCACAATTACCCTACCATTACAAATTAGCGTAAGTGTGTATAACCCGAACAGGTAGTAAGACGTTCAAATAGGATAGGTTCATTACCGAATCGTATTTTAGGGGTTTTAACAAATATATCCGAAAGGGTCGTGCATACTTTGGGTGATCGCCTCACTACGAGATTATATAAATACATTGTTTGGGCCTCTAAGAGTTTACTTATTAATGAACTGATATTTTCTAACCTTTATTCAATGGATTATTCTTAAATATCTCTAAAATGTATTTCTTCACTTGACTTTCCCACCTAGAGTATTTCTTGTGTATGAAGATGAAGAATAATAGGGAGTAACCCAAATATGGAATATTTCTGATTCTACTCGTAGAGAGGAACTACATTTTGTACCTGCCTCGTCTCTCCCCTATTAGTGTGAATATGCGGCTCGCCCAGAAGGGAACAAGTCGCGATGTGAAAATATTAACTACAGTTTATTTTATCAAGTTTCATCATGGATGCACTTAATAGACAAACAGATTATTTCATACACGGCTTACACACTAAATTGTACTTTGGACAGTAAACATAATAATCCATACCAAATTTTGGCGACTAGATACTCTCTTAGGGGCGATGTCATATTTATGTGATAGAATATTTATTTATTTTAAGGTATTGTAGATATTTTTGACATGAATGGCGAGTATTCTTTTAATAACATATTTTGTAGCAATTTTGAATAAAATGTTATGTAATGTTTTAACATACATTTTATCAAATGAAGGTGTTAACACTTTGATCAAAATGTATATAAAAATATTTTTTTTACTATATATAAAGTAAAGTGTAATACAACCTAAGTGGACATAGCATTAATAAATATTTTTCAAAGTTAGTAAATGTCTATGCCCGCACTAACCAGAATCGAATCAAAGTTATTTAAACTGTATACTAGCCCCTCTTAACTAGGGGGGTGAAATAGCGGATTGTGTATTTTTTGTCATGGTATAAAATAACCGGCCGACTTTATTTAACAAGTCCATATTTTAGTTAAATCCCGTCCAACAAACCTCAATCAAAATAAATGGCCATACTCTTTGAATTTAGCTTTTCCTTTCATGTATTATTCCGATGTGCACTCTCTGAACTTTCAGGTAGGTTTTTACTTCTACAAAGACTAGAGAAATATAATTTACGAACGTAGAATATTCATGCCAACCTGTATCACGATGTCATATTCAACAGAACACATATACCTTAGGACAGTGTTGGGGAGAAAAGGTTATATGTCACAATTCCTATCATTGGATACAGTCTTTTATAACTTAATTTTATTAATAACTTTAATTTTTTTTAAGTAAGCTACGCACCGTACAACTCGTTTAGACTACACGCCATTTACTAAACACAGGAAGTTAGTTGAGGAAGGTACGTTTAAAGTAAACAGGATGAGAAAGGTAGATCTAACAATGACACGATGAGGAATGTGAATTTAAAGTGTACAAGATAAAGAAGTCAAATTTAAATACGAGAAAAGATTAAACCTGAAAAAGTTTGATGAAAATGTAAATTGGTTTAAATCGTGTCTATAAATTTAAAAAAAAATCTCGATTTTGTTAAACAATTTCAATTTTGAATAGATTTTAGAGAACAAAATTGAGGTTTTTCAACGTGCACTTTCTGAACCAACTTATAAACTAATCTAAATCTAAAAAAGACACAACAACCAGACACCGGCCTTTAATTTATCACTGTGAAAGAGGGAAACCTACATTTCACGAATTATAAATTTTTCGGCTGTGCCAGGAATTGAATCCAGGCTACTTATATTAATAGGCAGACACTATACCAACCAAGCTATGGTGTCGGATCAAAACTTAACTAGACACCCAAGAAAAACGATTAAAATGGAGGGGAAACGCAATATAGTTTGCATTCAACCAACTATTTATTTTATATTTGATGCCAGATAAGTTTTAATCATGAGTTCGTGTTCCCCGTCTTGTTAACCGTCCGGGTTATCCGTATATTTACACCTATGGGGAAGGAATGAGCAGAATATTCGCGTATTTGCGAGGGGGGAAAGACGAAAACTATATAACTATTGAGGAAAAAATTAAACTCAGTTCGCCCAACCTTGATTCACATTCCTGTTTTGATTTAAGAGAATCTACGGGCGACATTTTACAAAAGATTTAAAAAAAAACTATTTTTATTTATTTATTACTGCCCCCTTCAGTATCTGAATGGTCTAAGGCACCATTCTCGTGTTAGATAGGTTTGCTGAAGACGGGAAGATCAGTATTTGAATCCCGGAGGGGTCTATTGAGGGAGGCTTTTTCTAAATTGTTTCCTACTCCCTTTCCAAAAAAACCGGTAGATCTACGTTTAAAATGCTTCCTTCCCTATCCCGACCCCATTAAAGTAGTTATTTTATTTATATTTTATCACCATTATTACTATTATTATTACTGCTATAACTATTAATAATATGATGCGTGGACTGAAAGTGGGGTAGTTTGAATCGTCACTTCTACTATCTAATAGAAGAAGTGACTCATTCGTTTGCCTAATTATTATTATTATTAGCACCGCGTCTTACTACCCATTCGGGTTATACGCAGCCTAATTATTAAATGCAGGTTTAGGACGGATGAAACGTAAGAGATATATACAAGTTTAACACAACAGTTTGTTTAAATATATACAAGTCAATAGTATTACATAATGTTTAGATAGATCTTAGATTAAACCAGCTTTTGTTAATTAAAATAAGTTTCAGTTTTCATATACGTATGCATCCCAATAGGGAAGAATTGAAGTAAACCCTTAGGTAGCTAGTAATCAATAGAATTAAGGTTGAGTCTATTGTATAGTCTAGTAACTCTTCTAATTAGATCTAACGCACATTCTGCTACGAGGGAGCTCCAGCCTCAACACGGCGGCAATATAAATATGAATCAAATATTAATTTAAGGTTATGCTACAATACATAACGACTGTCCAGCCTAGCCATTACTAAACTTAGACCTGAAAGGTATATTCATGAATTATAGTTTAATAATAGTTGATGATATCAAATTCTAGTAAGTCCTTATTTTAAAGAGTTACTACGGTGGTAGTTAAATGAGCTAGCTATCATGAGTTAACTCCACAGAGAGTAACGAAACACAAAGATTAATCTCCTAGAAGAGGAACTATAAGTTTACAAATTATAAATGGTGAGCTACCAGGAATCTAGTCTGTTAAGATACTATGGCCGGACTATTCCTAATTAGCACTGCCTGGACATTCTATAGTATATTTATACTTCCACTTAAAATTGTGCATACTATAACTAGTGCCGACAATAAATGTATTAAATAATACAAATGGTGCCTGATGGGGGCCGGAGACTAAGCACTATCCCCGTGGGCCACTACTAAGAACTAGTAGTGCTACCACAGGTTGCGCACCGTAAATAGGTAGACTATGAGAAATATTAGGGACTGGTATGTCACAGACCTAAGTAGGTCATTGAACAAAGCGTTATATAACCTGATTTCCGCCAATAAGTGATCATAAGCATGGCTATACAGTTTAAGGAGTCATGATTATTTCCAAAGAATATAACACTATGTCTTATGTACATAGAAAAAGAAGTCAGAAACACTGCTATATTAAATTATGTAATATGGACCTAGATAATTTGAGCAATTAGCCCATCATTCAAAACTACGCCATATGGGCATAAAAAAAGTTTGAATCTCTGACACTCAATACTATATCATATGGACATAGAAAAAGATTATGAACACTAACAATCAAAACTATCCAAATTAAGACTTATATAGAAAATTCAGGGATAGCTATAAAAAAATATATAAATTTAAAATTAAATGAACTAGTTGGTTATAAAATTGGTTGATGAATGAATTGGAATTAATACCGATCCTTAATTTAAACTACTTTAGAATGTTTTCTAAAATGTTAATCCAAATTATATATTATGGGCATATAAAAACAAGTCAGAAACTCTGACAAACATAACTATGTCATATGGACATAGAAAAAGATTATAATAACTTTAACAATCAAAACTATGCCTTATGTGCATAGAAAAACAACTCAAAAACTATGTCTTATGGACATAGTTAAAAAATAGTAATGAGACTCTAACGCAGATTCTAACATTCAAATACTCATAGTCTCAGACGAGGCTTCATCTGTGGTGAGGTGGAGGGACCAACGCCTCACACATTGTAGTCAGCAGTTGCTCTGTCCGCCGATGTAGTTTTACATCAAAGTTGTTCCTACGACGAATTGATACAATAGAATACAGAATGTGAGGCGAGGAATGATTGCTTTATACAAAAGGACTGACGTCTTCGGGGAGGGTTTCCACCCGGACAAAAAAAGGGGGAGGTAAGGCTACAAAATTGCGCGTAACAACAACTAGCGCTAGAATACGGCGTGGAGAATAGATATAAACAGTTCTGCCATTTCATCGAAGTGGGGCCTGCGAATAATGTCGTTTTGCTGATCCTCCAGGAACAGTTAGCTGGGGCACTTTCCTAAAGTTTGGGCGTTTATCGGCAACATGAATTCACCGTGAGTTAATATCTGCCACACATTATTAAAATATATTAGTTCTTGTATTCA
Organism: Timema monikensis; assembly: GCA_902151445.1. Lineage (NCBI taxonomy): Eukaryota > Metazoa > Arthropoda > Insecta > Phasmatodea > Timematidae > Timema > Timema monikensis. Next base: position 13,983 of record CABFVZ010002011.1, on the reverse strand, counting down.
TCGTGTTAATCATATGTATGGCATTTTGAATGTACGTGTTAAACGTGCCGTTTAACACGCTACAAATATTATTAGGCTTAATCATTAGAGTGGGGGTGTAGTTTTGAAGACAGTGGACCCAGGTTGTCAAATAGGATTTTTAAGCTACAGTGATAAGCCAAATGTGAGAAAACACTACCAGTGCACCAGGATGGGATTAAAACCTTAACCTTCCAGGCCTGATGAGTTGAACCACTTCACAACTAACCTGTCTATTGGATGATACCTCTTTTGCTTATAATCGTGTAAAGCAAAGTCCACCACACATGCAAACTCAAAAGGATGTACTGAACATCACCTTCTGTTGTAGAACATCGGTTTATAATTAAACAGTGAGTGTAATATTGAAAAAAAGTAGTTTAAGAAAAAAATAACAACTTTTACTATCAACAAATCATATAATAACCCTTTTAGAGTAAAAAGAATACAAAAACTCTGATAAATAGAATTATTTCAAAGTAATCAAAATGTGAACTTTCATTTTATGTAGTAATAATAAAAAATATGCAACCAGCTGTTCTCCCGTGTTCTTTAGTAGTCCATTTGGACTGTTCTTCACAGCATCATCTAAAAAATAAGGAATTAGTGACAAAGTTAGACCACTTAGGTTTTGGTGATTTTTCTAATGTTTTGAGTACGCTTATATGTAAAATTTTGAAATGAAAATATGATAATTACGTTTATAGCAGCATCAAAATGAACCGGTCATCACCTCCAACTCTAATCACTAGAGGCCACAACAAGCGCGAAGAGGGTGGATGGAATTAAAATGGAAATTAATGTAAAACCAATTAAAAGTATAATTTACAAGTTTAACAAAAGTAGAATTAACTATTCAAAATAAGAAAACAGAGCTATATAAGTAATGCATGGCCTTACAAGGCGAAGTGAGTGCTGTTGAAAAACATATGTATATATGTGTGTGGTTGAAAACCCTATATATATATATATATATAAAAGACGATTGAGCAGTATCTTTGCGGACTTAATACAAAATCTCAATGTATTAGTAGCCCTTGAAGAAGATCTATTTTGAAACGTATAATATAAGAGCTATATCATAAATTATTTATTTATATGAATTAGTCTGGAAGAGACTCAAGAGAAATAATCTAAATCGCCAATATAATAAAAAATAAAGCTTAAAGAGCTCCACTACTTGGAAAAAAAATGCGCCAGAATCACCCTTGTGAATTCAGACTAAACAAAAAGATTAAATCATTAAACCTTTGAATCCTTATAATATTAATATAGAGCATAAAGTGCATGAAAATATAAAGGAATAAGGTATTTTCATGATTGGAATATCAAATAGCTTAAAGAGCTCCTCTACACGATTAGCAAAGCACCTTAATCACCCTTGTGAACTCAAACTAAACAAAAAGACTAAATCATTAAATCTTAAATTTAATTTAATCTCAAATATCAATTCTAAAAATAAGTTTACACAAAGGTTTGACTTCTCAAACAAACTTCTGCGGGACTATTTCTTCCACCAACTTTGAAGTAATTGAGAAGATTTAGATTTGTTAATATTCATCATTATAATAGAAAACAAAGCAATATAATTTTAGAATACTTGTAATTTCTCACTAAATACATCGGTTATTGTCTGAAGTTATAAACTTATTGCGTAGCAAAAATAAATTACTTTTATAATTTCTCCAAATTATATACATCTACTAAATTTTATCTTTAATTTAAATAATATCAAATTTTGAAGTTTAACAAATATTGTTAACCACACGTCAAATAAGGTTCATATTAAATTAAATATGCCAAGCAGGAAAAATATATATATTTTTTAAACTATTGACTAATAACTCTAAATGTTACAAAGAGACTAGCGCTCAAGCGGCAAAAGGAAATATTAAGTGTTCCATAAAACAATTTAACTTCCAAATTAAATCTTCTAGTGAAAAATTACTGACTCCTACATTAACGATTTTAATCACATAATTAAATAAGTGTTCAAACACCCAAACCCACTATAGGTCGTAGTATTTGACCATTTTAAAGAAAAAGTAGAGTTTATATTTTCCCATCTTGGAGTGAATATATCTACATCCAGACGAGGACCTTTCGTGGTTGAGTTGGAATTAATAGTCAACCATGTTAGCTGACCAACAACTTTATATAGGTCTAGTTGATGGATACAAGGAAGGAGATATTATTATATTAGAAATATAGCAATAATTTTGCGAACACGTGATAGAAGCATGATTTATTTTAGAACACCCGTTGTCTTTTTGACACGTCATTCCTGAAATCCAGCGATTTGGTAGTGTAAATCGCGTGAGGTTTTCTGTCGGCTGGCTAAGCCAATAAGCGTAGGCCTAGGTCACCTTATTAAAGTGGCTCGTCAATCCACCTTTCATAGGTGTGTCAGTCTTAACTTCAGCATAGAATTTGGTGCTAACTAGTCGGTCATGAAACTCGTGCTAAGCCAGAAGACACATTGAGTGAGTAAATCACATATTTTAGACATAGTAAGTTTTTGGAAATCTTTGATATTGCAGAATGTCTGTGAGTATCGGCATTATTCGGTGTGGGTAGTATTGATGTAAATTAGCTAGTATAGTTAATGTTACAATTCAGTATGTCTATGAGCATCAGCAATATTCGGGGTAGGTAGTATATGTAAATTATCTAGCATTTGTTATGTTACAAAAATATCATATTATTTAAATTGAAAAATGACACCTTGACACGGGAATAAAACCAAAATTCCCGAGTTCAATTACCGTGTTCAGGTGTCATTATTAAATTTAAATAAAATAAAATTTTGTAATTTTTCTCAAATTACCTCTAGCCAATTTATAATAAAGTGAAGTGAAGTAATCCACAAAATTTAAGTAGGTGATCAAATAATTTAAATGTTGATCATCTTAAGATATAAGAAGAAATGATTAAAAAGATTGTATTGAGTACTAAATCCTTTGACACTAAATATCAACCGCTATTTCTAGTGGCAAATTATAGAGTCATTATTCACCAAGGTTGCATGTTTTCCCTTTGAACAGATAGGTTGGGGTATCCTTTGATCCAACGTGTAACCTTAGGAAACATTTGTCAGGTTTCAACGTATTTTGGGTATACGAGATGCCCCCTTTATTAACCGGTCCGCTTTATAAACATTTTATTTAATGTTGGGAATCAATTTAAGTGTTTACATGTTATCATGATCCAACATAACTTGTATACATTTTGTTTACTAGAGCAAACAACTGTCATAAATCTGTTCAGATTATCATCTCTGGCGGTATTAAGACATTGGGAGTTCTTTCTTGCCATTTCAGGATAAATTTTAAAAATTAATTTCAAGATAATTTTCACTATTATTTTATATCTGCTTTGAAAGAGTTTGTTAGGCTTTTCACTTCACGGAAAGTGTAAACAATAGAGTTGCCTTTGTACTGACTTTATGGTTGTGCAAAGTTCTGTGTGGCATATGATTACAGTTCTATAACTCATATGGCATGGAGGACTTTGTACGCTCCCCAACTCTTGCTGCCATTGCATGCGTTAACTGCTGATAAATTAAAACTTTAATATAAATGGTCAAATTAGAAAACTGTAAAATGTCACTACATTTACTTTCACATACTCATACGTCTAGTTATGTGATATGCAACTATCACTTTAGGTATATATTATCAATATCTTTAAAATGACACTAAAAATAATTACATTAAATTAATATTATCAATTATGACCGCGAAAAATATGTTTGTATTTCCTAAAAGTGGCTTCAAATATCCATTTTCAAGAAAATAATGACATACTTCCTATCTTAGAGTTAAGTTTGGGCCTACGGTTTTTTAATGTGTTTTCTAGGCATTGAAGCTAGAAATTACCTACAGGCTAAATACTCGTACATTTGGAAAATAAATTACATTAATAAGCTTTCGTTCTAGGATTATTAATACATACTTATTTACCCCTGATTAACTAAATGTGACTATAGGAAATGTGTTTATATTAATTTTCCAAACTTCCTTCAGCAACAAAGATATTCAGAGTTCAGACCTATTCGTTTGCTAGATAGCGGTAATTTTCCGTATCCACTTGTTCTTGCATGTGCACTTATATATAACTAGCTCTTATTGGTACATGTTGAACTTTTAAGGCTCACTTCCCATTTATTGCCAAATTATACTAGTGGGCCACTTTACGACCGTAAGGCCACCTTTCGAATCAGTAGGCCTAACTTAAATATTTCTAATAGTTTATTAATTAGTTTCAAATTTTTTGTAGAAAATGTCTGAAGAATCTCATCTATCAAAAGTTGATTTTAATATATAAAAAAGCTCATATTCAAACAATAGCGAAACTAATGATGAATCACAAGCAGTTACAGCCAAAATATGATTGGTCATAGTTTTAGAGACAAAACCAAAACGGAGATTTAAAATTTCAGTAGTCCTAAAATTTAAAATAAGTAAAACAAATACATGCATTGGAAAAGATAAGACAAATTCGTAAATTAAAATGTGTAGTTTGAATGTAACTTGAAGACGATAGCTATGACCTAACGCCAGAATGTGTTGCTACGTTACACATTTGAGTGATCCAAAGTAACTAGCGTTTGTGATCAGATTGCTTTCCCTTGGCAGTAAGGCCACCCACATAAAACCAAATCTTAAGACCAGATTTGAAGTATGGCCGTGACACAATAGTTGTGTTGGAAGGTTGATGACACAATAGTTGTGTTGAAAGGTTGGTGGCACAATAGTTGTGTTGGAAGGCCGCTGACACAATAGTTGTGTTAGAGGGCTGGTGGCACAATAGTTGTGTTGGAATGTCGGTGAAACAATAGTTGTGTTGAAAGGTTGGTGACACAATAGTTATGTTGAAAGGTTGGTAACACAATAGTTGTGTTGGAAGTCCGGTGACACAGTAGTTGTGTTAGAAGGCTGGAGGCACAATAGTTGTGTTGGAAGTCCGGTGACACAGTAGTTGTGTTAGAAGGCTGGAGGCACAATAGTTGTGTTGGATGGTTGGTGACACAATAGTTGTGTTAGAAGGCCTGTGATAGATTATGACCTCAGTCTATTGGACCTAATATTTCAGATTGAATACGGCCTACTATAACACGGCTGACACTATTATCAACCTTCAACCGCAACATGCTGCACGTTGTCTGGGGCGAATCCAATCGCCTTTAAAGACCGATCTGTCTTTATGGAAAAATGTATTTCGTAGTTTAGTACCAAGTTTGTGAGCATGCGTTATTGTTGGTTCAGGAAAAATATGATTTTATTAACAATGACCAACAAGTCACATGAACAGAAATGTCAACGAAAAGCAAGTATTAATGTGGGCTCAAATAATAGGTCCACTAATAGGATAGGGATGTAGCAGATAAAATTACATTAAGTGTATTCGTATTTGCACAAAAGGAGGAAATATATTTTGAAGATTCTTCCTCGGTATACCAACCTGAGATTTGAAACTATAACACCCAATGCCCAGCAAAGCAAATACAATTAAACTGACACCTATTTTCCACGTGTTCATAATACAATTAAACTGACACCTATTTTCCACGTGTTCATCGGTGCGTGTCATTGCAAAAAGTGAAAAGGAAAAAAAAAATTACCAAGTGATAAATATTTAAACTTTGGCAGGTATTGAACGCAGGACCGGTAGCTCACAAAGCAGACACGCTATCTATTCAGCTAAGGTTTCGGCCAGCCTCATCTGTTATTTTACAAAACATGGGAGAAAGGTGTGGGTGACAAGACGCCTCTCGTCTTCATAATACGTTCATCCATTATTAATAGTTTAGAATCGTGGGATGAACCTCGAATCAGTGGGACCGACACGACGAGGCGGAAGAAACACGAGAAGACGTTTGGAAATCACGCGAAGACGACCGAACGAGTCGTATTGGTATAGGAGAAACTTTCCTCTTCTGCCGGTTAAAATATTACTTAATTAAGAATCAAATAGTATCGGATAGTAGTAGTGGACAGTATCGGATAGTTACACTTTAGTAAGAACATGATAGTATTGAAAATAATTGTATTGTTACACTATATATGGACACATCAGTATGAACAGTAACTTTTTTCTTTTTTTTTCTTTTTTTTTCTTTTACTTTTGCATACATTACTAATATGAAGTCGTAAATCGCGTGGATGCAGATTTGTGATTTTACAAAGGTGTTCAATACTGTTCACTATCAGCATGTGCTGCTAAACATAATAGTGATTTGTTTTCCATCGAAATTTATCAAAACGGCTAATTCAAACCTTTAATGCAAAGAGCTCTTAATTTGAAAATTGAAAAATGACACTTGGACATGGGAATCGAACCCGGGGCCTTTGTCTTAGTACGCCGATGCTCTAACCACTGAGCTATCCAGGAATCATACTATGCCAAGAGTCATTCTTCACTCATATTTTGAGGAAGAGCTCTTAAGTTCTCTCAGACAACGCTGCGGCGCGTGGGTCCCTTGCAGCTAGTATATAATATACTGGTATATAATAGCTACACATAATGAGAGTTAAAAATCATAGATAATGAAAATAGTGCCTTTTACACAGAGCGTCTGAGGTTAATTCTTTATAATACATAAAAAGAAAGTGAAGAGAAATGAAGGGTGGAATTTTTCTACATATGAATAATCACCTCTTTTTATGAATATAATTGTTGTAATTGTTAACAACTTTATGTAAGAATATGTTATATATCTGTCCCTCAAACCATCACCTTCATCATCATATAAATAAAATAGGAGGATCATGCAATAACTATTTTAAAAACTAACTAAAGAGATGAAACATTACATACTTAGGAAACCTGAGGGTAAGCTATCAGTTTTGTTTGTCAAACTTTTGAGAACCTTATGTATTAGTATGATTGACACCTAGTTTGGTTAGGGTCCAACCCATAATTTTAACAATATGATCAAGAAGAAAATTTAATACTAATAATACTTAAAAGTTTTCAAAATGGGATTTCATTTTATAATATACGGGTATGTGATTTTTTATGTTATGCTTTTTTGTTTACTTGAAAAATAATAAATAATGTATTTTTCACTTCGCACATTTTAGTAAAAAAAATTCTTAAAATAATATTTTAAATTAGAGGGTGGTGGGGGGCTCAGAATAAGGTTGCGCCTGGGGGCTTCTGACTGATTGAGTCGCCATTGCTTTTACATTTTATAATCTTAACGCCTTAATTTTGGATGCTATTCTTTGGTACAAGACAAACTGGATCTGGACACATCCTTATAATGAACTGTCTTCTGTATGACGTCATGAAGGAAAGGTTGAGGGAAAGAGGAGATTAGAGAGGAGAATTCAAATATTGGATGAGTTGAAGGAAAGGAGAACATTCTTGGAGCGGAAAGAGGAGACAGTGGACGGGACGCTCTGGCAGTCTAAGTTCACTAACAAAAGGAATGAACCTATCATTAATAATAATAATAATCCCTTAAAACACGTGACCATTGGTTTAAAACTGGTTCTATCTTTCAAAAGCACGCTCTACCCGGAACAGTCTAGTTTACAGGCGCTAGGCAATATTATTGTATGTTGATTCATTGAGTGGTAGGAAAACTTTTCAATTTGACATGATATTTGATTTATTTTATGATTACAGATAGGTTTAGCACACTTGCTACTAACTGCTTATATTAATTGGTAAAATCATAAACCATGCCTATATATAATATGTATAAATATATTATGTAAAACTGATATGTTAAAATACTTCAATAGTATAATCAAGGTAGGCCTTTAAAATTAAGAATCGCCATTAGCGCGGATAAAGGATAAGAAAAACCACAAAAATAAATCAATTGTCAAAAACCACTCTCAGTTCAATGAGTCAAGACTCGAACCTTTGCCTCCTCATTAACAACTATCAATAGTTATCTGCTAATTACGCGCCCGCCAGTTTGGCCATCCAGTCCTCGCTCCCTCATACGCTTGTCAGTCTGGCCGAACCCTAATTGAACATACAAATCCGAAACCTTGTATGAGGCTTTAGGACTGACAAGGCAGGAAAGACTGAACCTCGGGCATTTATTATTACAGTGTAACCTGGATAATTCGATCTTGAAAGGACCAGAAAAAAAAATCGAACTATCACAAAATTCTAATAAAATAAGTTTCTTAAAAGTAATTGAAAAGAAACACAGTTAAGTTTGCAATCAAGCTCAAAATATTTATTTATCATATTTGGACCTAATCTGTTCACAATTTTTTTTAAATCCAGAGATTTTAATCTGTTTTCCTTATTTAAGTATCTCAGTCATAGTGTATGATTCTAATCAATTTAATGACTGGAAATTTGAGTCACATTGTTGTGACTTTCAAAAAAACGCCTGAGTTCTTGTATATGGTCCATTGCTTTTGCCGCACTCGAGATATGCCTTTCCTGAACTACTGAAGAATTGTCCTCTTCATCACCAGATGATCCTTCCTTATCCTGGTTGTTTTTGTTGAGAACTTTGGCAACGATTTCCGCATCAGTAACTTCACCCCACACTACCACATCTTCATCCACGCTGATGAAGTCCATATAAGAGATAGCAGGATCAGGAGTAACTAACTTCCTCGCAGTTGTCAACAGCTGGCCGAGCTTCAGTCACAATTTCTTCATCCTTTTTCTTTCTTGATAAAGCCAGTTTTTTTTTAAACAGTTCTTAATGGTCTCAGCTTTCATTTGGTCCCACACGTGCTTACACATTCTTGAGGTTTGAAGAACATCAAGCGAAATTTTCTGAGTAGACAAATCTCCAGCAAGAATTTTTTCAACCAACAATCATCTGTAGAAATGTTTTAGGTTCTTAATTATTCCTTAGCCCATAGGTTGAATAACCATTTCATATTTGGTGGGAAGAAAATAACCTTTACATTTTCCAAAGGGGGAACTCTGTTATGAGCAGTGCAATTGTCAATGAATAAAAGGATTGTTCTATTTTGTTTGCCCAATTGTTTGTCGATTTTTAAAAGACATTTTTCACAGATCACCTGTCATCCATGCTTTTCTATTTGACCCATATTCCAATGGCTTTGATTTTACATTTTTGAAGCAACGTGGGTTAGACGATTTTCCAATCATTAACAGCGGCAGCTTTTCAGAACCGTCCATATTTGCTCCAACTAAGAGTGCTCTTTGATCTTTACTAAGCTTTCTCCCACTGCACCGTTATATGCAAGAGTTTTGTCAGGACTACACATTTTCATTTTTATGTCCGGGATCATTTCTTTCAGGTCTTCCTTTCAATTATTGGCTGAACACACATCAACAGCACCACTTTCACCACATACAGCTTTGAAGGAAATTCACTTTCGTTGTTTGAATCCATATAGCCACCCTGCCATCGTTTTGAAGTCTGTTTTTCCTAATTCAGATGCGAAATGTTCAACCTTTGCTCTAAGAAGAGGGCATCTCACTGGGACTTTCTTGTCTCACGCTTGTTTGAACCACTTCAGTACACAGTTGTCCCCAAATAGATTTTACAGTCCTCTTAATCTTTTCCTAACTTGTCCACTCTCATTTTCATTGTTTAAAATTTTTTGTTTGTTTTTAAAAAAATGTTGAAAGTGTGTTAGGGGGGATTACGAAGGTCATTGCCCTTTTTCACTTCCTTTATCACCATTACTTTTTCGACCAAAGTTAATGATTTATAGGACTGGGGCTTGGACAGTCACATCAAGATACACACACACACACACATACACACTGTACAGTATGTACTAGACAAAACCAAAAGTAACAAAAACTAAACAAAATAAACTTGCACGTCACAAGAATATCGCTATGATCTAATCACTAAGAACAGCGCACGTAGCCACTCGAGAGGTTTGACCTTGACTAACGGAGTACATAACTGTACGTGTGAACAAACACGTCTGGGGTAGCTGGGGACGGGGAGGGGCGTGAAGAAGGGTACTGACCGCATCCCAACGTCACCTCTCCTCTTTCCAAAGATAGAACAACACGGCGCCGTAACTAGAAGTCAAAAAACAATACTGCACAGTACATTAAAATTTACGAAAAGTAAGAATTAGCTGAAACAAAATTTGAATTATACAAGATTTTTCTAAACATAGTTTCAATATAAAATGCACAGGGCCGGGTGGAAAGCTCGAATTAAAGACGATTTTAAATTACGTATGTTTGAATTAGTCAGGTTATCCTGTACTTTTATATTATATTTTGCAAGACTAACACCAGACGGCGTAACTAACGGTGTGAATAACTTAAAAACAAATATTCGCAAAATGATTTAAATTTACATCAGGGCTCTGTAGTTGTGGAGTCGGAGTCAGTAGAAGTTTACCAACTTCGATTTTAAAATAGAAACTTATAATATTATAACAATAAACGGCAAATATACTATTTTAATTTCATACATTTTATTGTTTTGGACCAAAAAAGTGTCTCATAATGTCATCTATCTGTATTAGAATATTTTGCTGAAGTAAATTTGTTATTACTCCACATCTCTGCTTTACATTCATATTAAGTAAAAAGTGAGATTCAACACTGATCTCTTTAGCTATAACATTATATATTTCAAGCATTTAGACTTAAACCATGTGAATACCGATTTGGCGATGTTAAAAGGGTATACAAATTTGTTTACTATTGGTATATGCTGTCTAATTTAGTGGCAATTCTTTTTCTACCCGCGCAAATCCGAGCTCTTGAAGTTAGTCGTTAAATTATACCAACACCTTGGATCATTTCCTAGCTCTATTGTTCTCACGGTTTATTGCCAGAGTCTAAAGGAAAGCTATCTCAAACCTTCTTTCCCTTTCCCCGCACCACCCACCCTCAACCCAGCCACCCTAGTACACAACCCAGCACCCTAGGAACATTTACAAAGTGTAGGTGCTACTAAACAATATAATCAAAGGGTTTCGCCCCCATCATTTCTCTAAGGGATTAAGTCCTTTTGGTGAATTTAGAGGAAATCCTTGCTTGGGGTCGCACCTCTTTGTGACGAAGAGCCAAGAGAGGTTAAGCTTGCATAATTAATGTAAAGATATTACAAAATACTCCTTTGCTCAAAATATGAGATTATCCAAACTACCAAGATATTTATTCAAAATATGTAAAGGTATGGTTTAGAAAGAGGTCTTAGATAACCAGGAAAAAGGATCAAATAAATATACATACACCAAGATTACAAAGTTAGGGTGTGAGGCTAAGGACTCTTCACAAAATCATTTGCTCTCTCTTCACATTTAATTCTATTGAAAATAAATTCAATATTCATTTTTTTTTCTCTGACAAAACACGTTAGTAGTCCAAAATATAAAAACATGTTTGGGTAAAATTACATTGAAATAATTGCCTTAGTCTTTAAGACTACAACTCAGCCCGGTGGCGTAGTTAGCTAACGCGCTGGTTTCATGTTGAGCTAGACTGCCGAGGACGGGGACGCTCGGGTGAACTGGGGGTTGTTTTTCCTAAATGGTTTTTCACTCTCTAGCCGCGAAAATGCGGGTTCACTTCCTCTATATTCAAACTTCCCAATTACTGGTTTATTTTTATAAAAAATATATTGAAGATAAAAATATTTTAATTTTTAATAGTACTACAAATTTACAGTGATAAGTTATTTCGTATCTCAAATAGTTGTGAACATATTATCAAAATGGAAAAAATCCGCTCAAGTTAAGTAACCTCGAAGTAATTTTCATGAGAAAACGGAAATTTCCATTTGGTTTGTAATGTTAAACAATGCCTTGACACAAAATTTAAACAAAATCGTTTGAATGAATTTTAAGAAAATCGATTCGATCTCTTTTTGCCCTTTTGTAAACAACCCTTAATTTTAGGTATCTAATTCCGAAATCTCCTCGGGGGGACCTTATAAAAATCCTCGGTACCAAGTTTTAGCCCGATCAGTAAAATGGTTTCGTTTTTTGTCAGAGATACAGACAGACCTGTGGAATCGCGAAAAACAATTTTTCGGATTCATGATGTCATGAGACACATTTATCAAAATCTCGGGTTTGATTTTCCTGACGATGACAAAACTTATCTCTTCAAGGGATGGAGATAAAGTAAAAATATATTTTAGTGACAGCTATACTTTTATAAGACTTTAGCCTACATAATAAACCGTTTTGTTTAATATTATTGACGTATGACCTGTAGTTAGAACATTTTCTAACAATTTTGTACAATGGTCAATTTTATTTTTATTTTGAGTAGCAGTTTAATTCAATTACTTTTTTTTGCGTCGATTTTATGTACCAGTCTGGACTATCAGAATTTAAATATATAAATGGGGTAGAGATGAGTAAGGTCAAATTTAGAAGAAGTGTATCCACATTTTCTTAGAGGAAGAGTAGTAAAGATTTTAGTAAAAAACTTAGTTCAGCCAGAATTCGAACCCTGGACTCCCAGTCACCAGCATACCAAACTAGATCTTGAAACTTAGTCTGCTAACCCACCGATGTGGGCCTTAAGGACCTATCTTATTTAAATTGTGAAATGATAATATTTGACAATGATTCCCGGAGTTCTAGATCATACCAATTTTTATCCATTTTTAGTTCCTCTCGACACCGCGGAGAAAGAATGATTGTGATTGTCAAAAAAATTAAACTTGGCATTTTGATAAAGGTCGATATTTCATGGCCCCCTGGTACAGAAAAAGGTTGTTGCCACGATGCCCTCTTACTGTCTGTCTGTCCGTATATTGGACTAGAGCAGAAACTATCATACCGATTAGACTAAAACTTAGTATCGAGTGTTTTCATAAGGTCACCCCGAGGAATTTTTAGATTTGGACATCTAACCTTAAAATTAAGGGTAGTTTACTGAAGGGAAAAATAGATAAAATAGATTTTTCGCTCCAACGATATCTATTACATTTTGTATCTAGGCATATTTTAACATTATAAACAAAATGGCAACTCCCGTTTTCCCATGAAAATGACTTTAAAAGGGTACTTTAGAGAAGTGAAAGTTTCCGATATTGATCATATCTTTTCCGCTATTTGAGATACAAAATAACTTATTATTGTAAAGTTGTAGTAGGTACTCTTAAAAAAAATATTTTAATTGAATTTATATCTTTATAAAATCAATAGTTCCTGAGAAATTAGCAAATACATATATTTTGTATGGAGCATTTGATATATGAAATTGATGGTTATGCACTTTGAAGGAAATATGTGTTCTTCTTGTATCAATGTTTATGTAACAGTATTTATTATTTCATTTATGATATTTGGTAAAGTTTTTCTGTAACACTTTGTTTTCACAAATTTTACTAGTTTTTAGTAAATATTTCAATTTTAAGTCAAAAGAAAACGTTTTTGCTGAACACATTGCCATTTATTTTTTATGAAAGCTAAGATGTGCCCAAAAATTTAAAATATCTTTAAAAAAATTAAGCAATTAACAAAATAAAATTTTATTTCGGCATCAATTTCTCAAGTTTTACCAATACAATTTATTTGTATTTAAATAAAAGCTTTTACTTCAAGTAATATATAAAAGTTAACAAATTCTCAATAGTGAAGCTAAAATCTATATATGATTTACGTTATTCGGTGACTATTTGGACGATATTAAGACAGACTGATTTTGGTAGTAAACAGTATTTGGAAGGCTTTAATTTATACCATAATCCCACAGCAGAATAGTATTTTAATAGCACGAGAACGGTAGAAGGAAATCTATTCTGGAAGTCCTTATCGTGGGATTCTTGTACGAAATAATAACATTAATACCAAAATCATGGTATATACATTTGTACAAACATGTTTGATCATATTGTCTGGTGTTTAGGTTTTTTATATAAGGACACTTTGTTCCTATTAATAAAGATATATATTCTAACACATTATTCACATTTTAATAGAATATTAATAATATTTAGCACCGCGTCTTACTACCCGTTCGGGTTATACGCTTTAAGTACTAATTACATTAATGGATTTAGGAATTGGGAAG